>NW_017547103.1:5509029-5551105 GCF_001854935.1 Bemisia tabaci | reverse complement strand
GGGGGGGGGGGGGGGGGGGGGGGGAGAGGGTTCGGGATCGCTCGGGATCGGGAGCCGAGGCGAGTTCGAGCGCGCGGCGGTAAGTGCCGAGCGGCGAGTGGTGCAGCGCTGTGACGTCACAAAGATGGCGCCCGGAGTTTGCATGCGATGCCAACCACCCGTTTTCCCCACCCCTCTCGCGCCCCTCCGCGCCCGCGTCCGGAAAAGTGGAAAACCCTCAGTTTTTGTGGACCCGCTCGACTAGGCGCACTCTCGCAGCTCGCCTCCCTCTGTGCCCAGTGCGTTGACGGGACCCGAACAGGAGGAATATTTACGTATCGATCAAGCCCGCACCGCAAAAATCCAGCCCCAGCCTCCTCGACCCGTCCGTGCAAACCCGTGCGCCACAAATCAAAATAAAGGTCACCCGATTCGAGCCCGAGCAAAGGTCGACGCATAACCCCAACCGCCCTCGACTTAACCCTTTTTTCACTCGTGATTTTAACCTAACAAAGCCTTAAAGTTCGCGGAAGTGTCGTGGAATCCACTCCAAACGCACGTACCGCCGAGGTTGTGTCTCCTGATAACACGCCAAGTCGTTCGCCTTCCAGTAGCTCCTAGTTTTTTTTTACAAATTTTAGTACTTCCTCCTTTTGTAGATAGTTCACTAACTTTCGGTTCTTCGCTTCCCCTTCGTAGTTTTTGAGAATCGTTCGCTTTGACCAAGTTTAAGAAGTGGAAAATACCTGTTTGTTGTGGTTCATAACCTCTTCACTCCAATTGCTGCAACATAAATAACATGTAAGTTCCCTCATAAGTTTTCAATGGAGATGGTTGTTCTCTGTTTCCTTTTATTCGACTTTTTCAACGTTTTTATGCATTGCTCTAAGTTTGCTGATACTCTGTAAACATTAACTGGTTTCAATTTAGGTCTCAAAGCTCTAGAAAAATCCACTACAGGAAAAAGTAACAAATTCGGAAGAAAAGTGAAATACAGAACACTCTCAGAGCTATGATTGTGTTTTGCACAAACTGCGGTCACTCAACTGTCAGTTAAATGCTTAATTTTCCCTTAACTTTACGCAAGAGGTGTAGCTTGTTGTATTTATTACTGGATTTAACCGAATAAACAAACAGCCTATGGTTGGACATACTTTTCTAAAAGGAGCCATGCATGAATTTATTGGATCGGAAGGAGCTATGAAGCACACGATTATGTATGTAGTTCTTTTTGATTTAATCAATTTGTACATGGTTCTTTTTGACATCAGTACGTTTGGTCAGTTTAAATTGTCGCAAAGCAAGGCCTAACATTGACTGTTTCCATCACAGTCCCCAAAGAGTTAGGAAATAAGAAAGCATTGAAGCTCTGAGATAACAATTTGGAGGTGAAACTCTCAAACCACGTATTTCGTTTGCGGTGTTAAAATCTCCGCTCTCATGTGATCTTTTTGAAAGAGAACACATCAAATCATCTCTAAAAGTTTTCACAGAATTGTCTTCGCACAGAGAAAAAAAGCATCGAAGTTTTCGTAAAAACATTGTGCAGTTTTCCTTGTAAAAAATGAAGAATGACTGGAAGTCTGCAATATGTCACAAACGTGATTTTTTGTCTTGTGGTTTCACCTTCAAAATCTTACAACCATGTGAACGTACACAGCTATAAACTGCATTTACTATTAAGCAGAGTAATAAATCACACATAAGAGAGAGAGGAGAGACAGAAAAAATCATGAAGTGTGATGAATACATATGTTCATGAAAAGCAAAAACCATTAAATATTGGAGTTCGCCTCTCCTCAGAGCTTGTAGTGCCCAAAATATCTTGATAGAATAGATCACATTTTTCAGTAAGGAACTACAATTTTGGGCTCACGAATAGAGTCATCAATCTGCATCGGAAAATTAATGGCACGTGTGATGTATCTAAAAAAGCCAAAAATATAATAGTTACTAATTGCAAAATGTTATCCAATCATAACAACATATTCAAGGGTGGGTCTTGAAAGCTAGGATGCTTGAGTTGTGGTAAAAAGATGTGATTTCGTTCGCAAATCCTCCAGTCCATTTCTAAAACCAAAAACATTCATCAGAATGTTAAGATTATTCAAATTAAAAACCGTTTCATTCAAAATCAGCTCGTTAGGCAAACGTTCGTGAGCAGCTGAGAGGCCTGTTCTCCGTAGATCTTCCGTAATCACGTGATTCATCCGAAGGATGCGACTATTTTGACTCGTAGGAGCTGGTCTTGCCTATACGCTCAATTGAAGGCGAATAATGCATCATGCCGTTAAGAATGGCTCTTAGTGATCAGTGGCGGCGTGGCGTGCTTCGCGTTCGAAAGTAGTTGGGCTGTTTCTGGCGAAGACAGTAAAATCAATCCTACAAAGAAACGAATGCTCTCAGAGACTAATATGTATGTTCCTCGTTGTTGGTCTTCGATTTGGGAGTCAAGTTCTGTGATTGAAACTTTTAAGTTGCATTTCATTCCAGATTCTAGACCTAGCTTCGGCTCGGAGACACATTTCCATTCAGATCAATAACGTATCTTTCTTATTTGCGATTTGACTATTGATTCTTTTGTAAAAGTTCGCGAGAATCGCGATGGTGCCACTGGTTTTCTCTAAAATCAACTTCCAAGCTTAAAAAAAGCTCTCAAGTTGAGGCCAAAATGGAGGGGATATACCACGCTATCCTGAGAGTCCACCTCTACATCAAGACAAACTCTCCATGCAAAGATAGGGAGCAAATACATTGACAGGGCTGCCACTTTATTTGGGGACTCTAAAATTGAAAACACCGCATCACTGCTAGTGTATTTGCTCCCTATCTTTGCATGGAGAGTTGGTCTTGATGTAGAGGTGGACTCTCTAGATAGCGTGAGATATCCCCTCCGTTGTGGCCTCAACTTGAGAGCTTTTTTAAAGCTTGCACTCAAAAAAAGGTATGACTCTGAGACCCATAGAAAATGGCTCGGAGATCTATAATTTCTAACCAAAGTGACTGACCGTCGACAGTATGGCTTTCTGAGCCATACCTCATTGGTCGTGAACCTATAAGCATGGCTCCACGGACTATATTTTGGCTCCATGATCCATAACTCGGCCAGTAAGTCACTCTTCCCATACTTGTTTTTTGAGTGTGGGAGTTGATTTCAGAGAAAACCAGTGGCACCATCGACACCATCGTGTTTCTCGCGAACTTGTACATAAGAATCAACAGTCAAATCGCAAATTCCTCACACGTGCAACATCCCCATTACACTGTGGGAATTATTCACCACTCGTTCTTGTTGATCCAAACGGAAAACGCCTCACGAAAATGATCCCGGGGCTTTTTCAGCATGTGGCTAAAAATGGAATCTTATGAAGACAGAAGCCTCTTATTGTAATAGATTGAATTTGAAGATTCACGAGGAGGATTCATCTTGAGCATACTCCAATCTACACCCCAAGTTCCCGATAAATTGGCAGTATGTTGAGGGGCTTTTTTTCTCTGTAGATGACTTCAATTAGAAAAATTAATTTTACAGAAGTCCATCTACACCCTTGATACTTGGGTCAAAAACGTGTCTGAAAAGTTCAAGGGAATAATCCATCGTATTCAAAGGCGGATTTAAATGTTGCATGGGAGTTTTGAGACCTCATATCGCTGAATTTGTTCAGCAAGCTTTGCTGTATTAAGGAAAGACCATGCACTGAAAAAAAACACATTGGATTTAGAGCCCAGACTCTTGAAAACATTGACAAGAAAAAATACTCTTGATTCAATCAGATTCTTGCTTAAATCAAAAGGAAATCCGCTCAAATTAAGAGACTTGGTTCTTGATTTCAGCAAAAATCCGATTGTATCAAGAGTATTTTTTCTTGTCGATGTTTTTAAGAGTCTGGACTCTAGATCCAATGTTTTTTTGCCAGTATGGACAAAATTTTAAGATGCTGTTTATAATTCCATTAACTTGAATTTTTTCATGAATACTTAATATGCGTCGCAAGTATTGAAAAGTTTAGTGTAAACTCAAGGTACTGTTCTGGGCAATTCGGCTACATTTTGCAATTAGATACCACCAATATATCCGACTCATTCATAAAGCACCCATCTGTATAGGAACATAATTCTATATATGTGTTTTTAAAATGAACCGGAAGTCGTAGTTCTCATCGTAAACTGCAATTAAATTATTCCGGTCTATAGGCGCTGAAAAATGCGCAAAGGCACAAAGGCGGGGCACTCGTATCTAGTAGTATGGAAAAGAAGTGAAACCGCCCTGGCGCTGTGCTTGTGTGAGTTTAAATACGAGTGCGGGAATCCTTCGCGGCAAACGAACATTTTATTTGAGCTTGTCCTCTTGATTTGTGCATATTTCTTGTTTTAAAATCGTTTTAAATGCCTAAAACGAACAAATCAACAGAGTTGGGACGGTGACTTTTTAAAATACACCTACTTTGACTCGGAACCAAGCAGGAATCTCTGATTAAGTTATTTTTCTGTTCCTTATGGGGGCAGTACCGGTTCAACCAGTCCATTACAATCCAAGATGATCGTTACCCCCGAAATGAGATTAATTGGTCGATGACGGACAATCAGCTTTCAAAAATAATCTAAAGTTTTAAAAAAAAATGTGAGTAAGTGATTTTGAGCAGGCAGCAATCCAGAATAATTTGGCTACGCAATTTTATTCTGTTCTCTCCCTTTATTTGAATTCCAAACTTGTCCCGATTTTGCCGCCAATTCTCTAGCCAATAGGAGGAGTGGCTTAATTTTTTTCTCCTAGCGCCTAGTCTTTATATTTTTGAAAACGCGATTACGACTTGAGCAAATTAGGGGGTTAGTTATTATTTGGCGTTTCTGTAGACTCATTCAGAGCGATAAAAGTTGCCTTTATTCTGGTGCGTTTAGAATTTCCTCGAGTCTGTTGACTTTTTAAGAACGAGCTTATCCAGGATTTTAGCTCCAAAGAATAAATCACCCTCGTAATCTACTCACTTGGTACTTTCAGAATATTAAAAAGAAACACAAGGATTAGTGACCCATTCGAGGAATATCCTTGAGGAACAAATTAGTCAACAATTTATGTTCTCTTTTTCAAGTCAATCCGATGAGATGATGGTGCACAGTAAACTTTCATTCACGGTGAAATATTTGCATATCGCGGCTCAATTTGCGCTTTTTGCAGGCGCTACTCAACGCTGTAGAAAAATATCCCCAGGGATTTCTAAAAAAAATTCTCAACCTCCCAAATATTTGCATTTTTAAGAAGAAAGTTGGGAAGGAAGTGACTATTTGATAAGCATTTTCTTAATGGAGGCGGAGGCAGGATGTTGGGACCGCCACTTTATGTTAAGTGGTGAAGTTATCTTATTTGAATTCCTGAAGAAACAAAATAGCTGCTCACAGAAAGTAACTTGTTCAGAGTTATAAAATACAAGAAGAATGTTCAATTCATAATACATTTCCTAGTGTTTTTTAACATTAGTATGTCATCGTCGGAGGAAGTGTCAACATAGTTGCATGTTTGACAAAGATTCTCCATTCAACTCATTATGCAAAGAAGAAGCACTCTAACTTCATGATATTGAATTCAGGCAAGGCAATGCCAGCTAATATCGGAGCTTCCAATTTGCGAAGAAAGTATGTGTACAATAAGAGTTGCGGTCAATGTCAACTAAATTGGTGTCAATGGTCAGAAAACCCTCATAAAATCGAATTTTCATCAGGTTTACTTGCTTTTTTCAGTACTCTTCTCGTGTTGCTTATTATCAGGATTTTATCTTCTAACAATTTTCCTTCAGTCCTGTACTTACATCATTGTCGCAATGTTTATTCAATAGACTTTATTTTTGGAGGGTTCTAAGACAGCAAACCAGAAAATTAGTGTCGCTGTTCAAAAATGTCTTTTTTTTTGTTTTAAGAAGATGACTTCAATAAGTTTTTCTACATCAAAGCACACAGAAGCCTCTCAAAGTTTTTAGCCGAGCGTAATGGGACTTGGTGTGAAAGTCACAATTAAAAGTACAACAAAAAGAGTGGGACCATCTGTCATAATTGCATCAGAAAACCTTCGAAATCAACAATTAGAAGATCTGAAATATGGAAATCATAAAAGTAATATTTGTTTAAAATGAACCGTAAAATTCGACAGCACCGTGACCTCTTCCGAAATTGAGCTAAGCGTAAAGGCGTAATTTATTGAGCAAATTGCGTAAATTTGCCGAAATTGCGTGTTTTATTTTTTCTTTGATTTGAATGAATTTGGGAGGCAAAGAATTTTAAGAAACGACTTGAATGAAATGATAATCAAACAAACGAAAGATAACGAAGTGAATATGACTTTTTACACAGAGAACCTGCCTATTAGCGGATAAACTTGGCTTTTTAGCCATATGGAGTCTGGATTTGGAAAGCTGACCAATCCTTGCTTTTTTAGCTTCATTTTGCAGTTTGGATATACTATTTCCGGTTCATCCTTGAAGGTTATTTAGGGAAACGAATGACGTATACTGTTCTAGGGAAAACTAGTGGTCCATTGGTATGTTTTATCACTAACCTCAGAGCACACCTTCTTTATCGATAAATAAGCTCACTAATAAATGCACCAAGTTTTACGTCATCTTCAGTTTTAAACTGTCGCGGAGTTTGCAAGCGTATTTTAGGCCATACGAGTGAGTGAAACTTCAAAGCTACGAAGCATTTCGCCTCTTTATTGGATTAAATGTCTCGCATAAACATTGTTCGAGTCGTACATTCAACTCGCATTATCAAAATCCTCATCACAATCAATCCAATTCGGCCCGTCACCTCTGATTTGTCTCCACGAAAAAATGACGTAGACGAGACAACTAATATCATAGGCGGATCCAAGGACGGCGCGTAGGGGGCTTATGCCCCCTCCCCCTTTCCCCCTCACCCAAATGAGGAGGAAGAAGAAGGGAAGAAAGATTGAAAGAAGGCACGGAGGAAAGAAGAAGGAATGATGCTCATAATTGGTAATTATTCATAACGGAATTGACCCAAACTGAATATTCAATGCTAAAAATTTCTGTTTTTTCTTACAACATTTCGCCCCCTTCCTCCTTGTTCTGAGTGTCCAAATCCGCTATGATTAATATTTTTTTTGAAATTTTGTGAATCCATGTCAAAGTCAATGCTGAATGTGTGAGTTATCTGTAATTCGATAAAGAAGGTGTGCTCTATGGTTAGTGATAAAACAAACCAATGGACCACTAGTTTTCCCTAGAACACTATACGTTGTTCGGTTCCCTAAATAGCCTTCAAGGATGAACCAGAAATAGTATATCCGCAACTTTAATGAATGAGTTTTCTGGATGTACGGATAAGTGCGTTCGGTTCAAAAAAGACGTTTTTTATGATGTTGTACATTATTTAAACTTCAAGTTACATCAAATTAAGTGATTGCGGCGAAAGGGTTTTTTTCTGTGGAGTCTGATAAATATTCTGCAGTATCAAATGAAGAATAATGCTAAGAGATTTACGGGGAAACATTAAAAATTTGACTTAGCTTTTATATTTACTCCACAATCAAGAATCTTCTTGTTAAAAATTTTCTTGGTAGATTTCTATCATCTGAGGTAGCCGGATATCTCGTTGCTCCGATGGTGCTCCTATCCCGACGATTCGAATTAACGGTTTAAAAAACAACATCTAGCAATATCCTCAATGATGTAACAAAATATCTGTAGTTTTTGAGATAGTACAATTTTGTTTGACGGTTCCCTCTATTGAAAATGCAATGCGTAATTGACAAGGCATTTTCCTATGGATTACTCTATCCTTTCAAACAGTCTCGTCTGTAGGAAATTTGACTAAGAAAATAATTAAGGTTTTCCCACGAAGGCTGTGGAGATTTATCTCCGTGCAAAAGCATTTTGATTTTGTGCGGAGTTGTCGATTAAGCTAAATCTGATTACATATGTGTTTAATGCACAAAGTGAATCATATTCGATGCGAGGTCACAAAAAATTTCAAGAATATTTGCTCTCTGTGACTTTTTTTGTTTCATTCGTGATTTCCTGTGAATGATCACACCGCAAAGCTAAGGGAGATCGCCATGTGGTGTTTCGTGCGTTGCCAAATATATCGTGACGAAATGTTGAATCTGCTAGACTACTTTACGACTTTTCTCCTTGAAATTGTCAGAGAACTGTATCTTCAAATTAACATACCGCGTACCCACACCCACATAGGAAGTTTCAAAGGTTCCCGCTCTGATGTTCTAATTCTGGATCCAAGATAGTATTGAGCTCTTCTTGGCCTCATTTTAAAGTTCACAGCACTCAAAATTCATCAAGACCAAAATTATTTTATTCGTTCAAAAATTGACCATGTTATAAGGGTTTGGATGGAGGAGGTAAAACTGCCGCCGAAAATGTTGATAATTTTGCGATTTGCTAAACATGAATTCTCGTCAAAAATCTGAAGGTGGCAGCTTTACCTCCACTTGATTTCAATCGATCAGGAATTATATGAAGCATGGAAATCAGACCAGATCAGCTGGTCTAAAGGTGCGACTTCGAGTTTCATCTGTAGGTGTTCTTCATTCTTGAAATGTTCCTGCATTTGGTGTAAAAGTTGATTCTGTTCCGGGTCGGTTAACTCAGTTAAATTTTACAATTAATCGGTTGGCTGTTTATTTTGGACAATGTTCAGAAATCTGCGGAGTTAATCATAGATCTATGCCTATTATTTATGCTACCTTATGGGCCACTAGACAAGGTCTGAATCAAAAATAAACTTCGCCTGCGTTCTCTTCAAAATTTGACGGAGCAAACAATCCACACGATGGAAAGTATGGAATTTATCTTTTGAACGATATTAACAGGTATTTTTAGCGTAGATCAAACGAAACTTAAATCATACTGATGACGTCATTTTTATTTCTGCCAATTAGGGGCTGTCCATAAAGTACGTGAAACACTTTTTGGAAAATCTGACCCCTCTTTCCTTCTCGTAACGCTTTAGTGACGTAGATCCCTATCCTTCAACACGTGAAAACAAAATGGCGTAACACTCTTCTCGACTCCCCCGTCCCCCTGGAGTGTAACGTAATTTATGGACGGCCCCTTAACCAATGCTAATTGCAAACACTTATATCTCGTTTATAGGAACTGATTTCTAGACTACCCGTTGTGTGTTTCTTTTTTCTCGAAGAATTATGAAGTGAAGATACGTTCCGTGGTTCTTTAATTGGACTATACATTGCAATTAGGAACTAACATTCCCGGATCAGTTTAAAAATAACACACGTACCATTAATTTCCCTGTGCTTTTAAGTGTCATTACGGATGAGATAGAAATTGTAGTTTCTAATCGCAAAATACAGTACAATTCACGCACTTTGTCTAGAGACCCAATCCGGAATCACAGCATTAGTTCGGGCACCTTAAGAACATTCTTTGTATAAATTCAAAGAAAAAATATTCCCAGTTTATCTGTATAACTAGAAGTTTAAAACTGAAGAGAAAAATATACTGCCGATTTAACAATTAAATTAACAACAATGAAAAAATAAGTCCGACTTGTTTCAAATGTACATTTCACAATAAAGGAAAGCTAATTTAGCACCGGGGGTGATTAAATTAGAATTTTTCATCGTAAAATGTACATTGAATCATGTCGGACACTTTTTATAACTACAATATTGTAAAATCAGCAATTTCATTTTTTCCCGTTATCTTGATTCCTTAATCTTCGAATGCAGGTATGGCGTTCTTTTTAAGCACGGCAGTGCATACCGCAAAAGCAACAGTGGCGTGGCGTGAATTGCGATATATCGATTGTTATGCCATTTAAACCTATGGTAAAGAATCGATTATTAAGGTGTTCACTGCGAACACCCTGTTTATCGATCCTTTTCCATAGGTTTAAATAGCGGATCAATCGATATATCGCAAAGCAAGCCACGCCACTGAAAAGCAACCGTTCTGCTCCCGCGCTCGCAATTCAAGCTGGTAACATTCTGGCAGCAACGAAAACAAACGAAAACAAACTAAAAGTTATTCGTTACGTTCAACACCTGTCAACACAGAGACAGAGAAGGTTAGAGAGGAATTGACGTTGGACCCGGGAGGCGGAAGGAGGGGGGAGGGGGTCAGGCCGAGGTGAAAAGCTCAGGCAGGAAGGCAATATCGCAGTTGGCGGTACCCGTCGGTATGTTAGCTCTTCTACCCCCCTCCCTTTCCACACCCCTCCCACGCCCGCCCCCAATCTAATCAACGCAAACTTCAATAGGCACATTTTTACTTTTCGGCTCCCGTATTGATACAAAGATATTGATACAGGAGATATTGATACAGAGAATCAATGTCATCGGGTCGCTTTGCGCCGCGCGGAAGTGGTGAGCGAAAATGAGGGAAGGACCGGGTAAATTTAGGACCCGCGTGCGGTTTCGTCTGCCCACGTTCCGTTTTTAGCAATAAAAAAACCTTGAAAAAGCTAAAAATTGCGGCTTGAACCGCGCCGAAATGTTAGGTAAACACGATTCGCGAGCCTCGATACATTGGAAAATTAAGCATCGGCAATTTGGTGTGGGTGACGCTGACGGTGGGTTTATACGTGAGCCCACGCGTAGATGATGACACCGAAAGCCTTTAATGAAGCAAATGGATGTGATGAAGCCGATACGGATCATATATCTATTTTGGATATTTTTTGGGTTGAAAACTCGATTGGAACTAAATGAGAAAAACATTTACTATTGAAGTTAAATCAACCCAAAATTAAAAAGGCCAACCAAAAAGGAAATCCAAAACTAACGGAAAAAACAAAATGTGAAGAACAAGAGAAAATATAAGGAACCAAACCTAAGATATTGATAATCAGCATAAATAAAAATAAAAAAATAAATATAAAAACTCTGATTTTTATTTTATTATAATGATAAAAATTGATAAATTCAGTAGTTAGAAATTGCAATAAAGACTTATATAAACAGACAATAAAAGAATTTAAACACCAAAACTCAGAAATTCTTATAATAAAATCAAGAAAATAGGAAATCAGTTGAGATTTAAATTAAAGAAAAATCTATGAGGGTCATAAATCTCGAAAAGCCTAGAGATCATAAAAGTAGAAAAATATTATATTAGCCAACCTAATTTTATTATTTATGTTAGTAAACGACAATAAAATATTTAGCGGATGAATTTGGCTAAAATTCAGTCGTGTAAGGCTGGATGGGTTATGAGAGATGCTCTGCGTTCAAGTTTGGCATAATGAAAAATCGATGCGAATAAGATACAAAATTGTGGCTATTGGCAGATTGAAGTCCTTGCTCTTTCGTAGACACGTCTGTTTTTGCATTCAGACATCAGATACTTCTTAGGCAGGAGAGTAACAGATAAGTCCCGCCTCCAAGTACTTTCTCCAAATGAAGGTATCACAGATTAAGTATTTAAATTATTTTATGATGAAATATGCCGAAAGTTGAGAATTCTGTGGGCCCTTATGACACAAATGGACGTATTTCTATCAAACGGAACTATGTGCATTAAGACATGAGCCCTGAAACCCATAAGAAAATGTGCATAACAGGGCTTACGCCATAATGCACATAGTTTCGTTTGATAGAAATACGTCCAAATGAAGTTTAAACTCTTAGATTAGGTTGGGAAAATGATCTCAGGGTCGAAAATTTTTCGCCCTTGAACTTTTTTTTTTTTTTTTTTTTTTTTTTTTTTTTTTTTTTTTTTTAATAACCAATCGCCAATTTTTCTCAAAAAGTTCAATCCACTCTTTTAAATCCGTGCTTTTTGCGAAGCAAAATCCTCGTGAAAGGATTCACTATTCACTATTCAGCCGTACGAGTAGATCACCACCAGTCACGAGTTCCTCGATACTCAGACCCCTTTTCCATGACCTGTGACAAAAACTCAGCGCTGACTTTTTAGGCAGCGAACAGGAATTCCTCCTTGGAGTTCTGAGTCTATGCGGTTCGCAATAAGAGCTCGGAAGAGGCTTAAAATCTCATAAAGCCCGGTTGCGAGTATCCCCTCCGTCGCGAAAGCGCCTCGGAACAAGGAAATGAAATCAATCACACAGATGCGAACTGAAGATGGGATCCCTCTCAAATCTTTTCCTCACAGGGTAAATTCCTCGTCCCCCCGCCGCGCCCTTCCATCTCGAGAGAACGTCTGCCAATCACAGGAAGAGCACTCGTAGACTCAAAGAGGAACTCTTCTTTCGCTCGCTTCGCGAGGAAATTCCGGCTATCTAGGACGGAGCGTGTCCGATAAATGTCCGGTAGTATCGCACCTTAAACCTACACTTTAAGAAAAAAACAAGGGGGGAACAAGGCTAAAATTACAACACGAAAAACCTGAGACGTTTCGACTCAAAACTGAGTCATTTCCAGTCCGAAAAATAAATTAAAAACTAAAAAATATCGAAAAAAAACCTGAGCACTGCCGTGCTGAGGAAGAACGCCGTATGAGCTTTTAGACGTTGCCTAATTTTACTCTGTTAAAATACGCATTTTTAGGGAAATCTGTGAATATTTTCCCTGCTATTTTTAGAGAATTTCAATCAAGATTAGATCTAAATTTCATGAAAATTTCAAGAGAAAAGATAAAACGCCGTCTTGTTTGTTTACATTGGGTCAAACTAGGAGCGGAGGGGCTGGGATTTGCTTACATTGGTCCAACTTGGGGCTCCATGATAGCCGACCAATCAGAGAGTGGCACACTGTTTCAGCAGTGAAAGGATTAAGATGGCAATACTCTCCCGTATACAGGCACTCCAAACTTATACGGTTTGGGTCGATTTAACACAAAATTGTGTTAAGCAACCTAGTCCTCTGGGTTGATCTGGCACAAAAAGGGTAACACAGAGTAACACCAAATGGACTGCATTTTGCAATTTGGAACTATAAATTCTGGCTCTTCTGGAAAAACACTTATGTGCATAGGGAACCTAATGGTACATACGTTGTTTGGGGCTAGAATTTATAGTTCCAAATTGCAATATGTAGTCCAAATATAGAAATTTTTAACTGTGTAAAAATGACTATGTTTGCCCAATCCAGTAAAATTAACAACATAACTTTGGAAACGGATCCTTGTAAAGGATTATACAATCACTTGTCAGGGCCGGATTTACCTACTTGTCGCCCATGGGCCCCCTGTATTTTGCCGCCCCCTTCTCATTCGTTATGAAACATCAATAAAAACCATCTACTGAAGTGCCGGAGGGGGAGGGGTGCATAAGACGCGTTTACTCGTATTGGAAACATTTTTTGCGAAAGCCCTGTCAACACTACTAGCAAAATCTCACGGATTTTTGCGCGAAAGTTAAGCTCCCCGAACCTATCTCTGTGTGGACAAGACCTTCCATTAAAAGAAATGAACAAAAAAATTATGAAAGAAGAAAGATAAATCTGGTTTAATAATTTTAACTTCTGCCGCCGCGCTGCGCTGACCGTACTGTGCTTGACGCAATGCGCGAAGTATTCATGCAGTCTTGTATGCGCTATGCGTTGAACGTCGACCGCTGCTGACTGCGCAGTTTTTGACGCAATGCGTGAAGCATTCACGCAGTCTTGTAGGCGCTATGTGTTTCACGTCGACCGCTGCTCAGTGCTCACCGCATTGGTGTCTGACGCAATGCGTGAAGTATTCATGCAGTTTCGTAGGCGCTAATGTGTGTTGAATGCCGACCGCTGCGCCGAGGGCTTCTCTTTTTCATCTCAAGTCCTCGTCATCAGCAATGATGTTGTGCAACCGTTTTTGTGTTACGTTCGGTTAATAAGAAGTGAAACACAAACCAACACAAAGTTTGTGTTCATTTTGGTACAGTTTGCGGTAAATTCAGGACAGAAAATAATGGAGAGACTGGGAACATGCATTCCTCTGATTGCGACGTCGGTATTCATGACTCGTTTTTTTATTAAATTTCTTCAAGAAAACTAGGTGACACTTTCACCTGAACTTGTCAACCGAAGCTGATACGGTTATTTCATGTTTTACTTTCCGTATTAACCGAACTTTTGGGTTGAAATTTCTCTCTGTGTATCAGGTCAAAGAGCCGGAACGAATCACCGTAATCGTATTTGTTTTTTGAATTATTCGTGACGGAAAATTTTACAAATCATTCGTTTGATTGCACCCCAAATTCTGCAACCTTTTGCACAGAATGCACGCAGTTATATTCCTGTAAACAATAGACCACTAGACAAGGTACGAATTTAAGCAATCTGATACATGTTTCTTAACCAGAATTTCACGTAGAGCACGATTCACACAACGAATATTACTGAAACCAACATTTAACGAAGATATTAACGTTTTTATTTCACATTGGTTACAAAGAATTTGAACTGTCCGCTCACAAGAAACTCAAAGCTGAGTCTTCTGAGGCACTTCTGAGTCAAATCGCACACTACAACGGTTTCAGCAAGCTTCTCAATCGAGCAATGTTCATCTCCCACTATGTGTTGTTCAAACTATTAGCAATTTGCCAAAGCTGAGCCAAAGCGTCAAGATTGAGGTTGCCAGATTTTTATATCTCAGAGACTGTCATGATAACGTTTAGCGCACTACGTGAATCACGCAGAGCACTGAGTTTTCATGAGCGGATGGTTTGAATTCACGCATTAAGAATCATTAAATGTCTTTGGAAGGGGTTGATTTCGGTAATTTTTGTTGTGCGCGTCGTACTCTACGTGAAATTTTAGTGAAGAAACATGTATCAGAAAGCTTAACTTCGTACCTTATTTAGTGGTCCATTGCATCTTGTCACTCAGATTTGCAACCGGGAATGAATTTAAGTTCCCTCGTAAGGGGAAAGACAAAATCCGCCATTTTCTTTCCGTCGACAGTTGTATGAAAAAAATCTCTGCTGGAAGCGGTCGTTTAGGAAACGGTTTGGCACGGAAACCTCCAGGGGAATTGTGCTTCCCTCGCTGCTAAAAGAGAGAACAAAAGTTTTCTGAGTATAGGTGAGAGTCTAATTAGAAAGTTTCGGAGCTTTCCGGGTCAATACGCCGGAACCAGGACGAAACGAGGTGCGCTCATCCAAGCTAGCGTTTTCGAAGTACCCACCGTGTGCATGCTGACGCCATGTTCGACAAATTGTGTCCTTTTGCAGAAACTAGAGACGCCGCTGTTTCATAACGCTTTAAGGTGATTCGATGGACGCCATATTTTGTGTCAGAACGACATGCGATATAACGCATCAATTGATTCCATTTTTTCAGCTTCTCGTAATTTTTCTCCAATTTTGAGATCGCAATTCTGTTGTCAGGAGACTGAAGCACTCACTTACCAATTTTAACAAAGAAATTCAACGTAATGAAGGCGTGGTTTTTTCGGAGAGAAAATATCGCATTCGAGTGCAGTTTCGATATCAGTATCGAATGCGATGTTTTCTCTCTGCAAAAATCACGCCTTTATTACGTTGAATTTCTTTGTTAAAATTGGTAAGTGTGTGCTTTAGTCTCCTGACAATAGAATTGCGATCTCAAAATTGGAGAAAAATGACAAGTAGCTGAAAAAATGGAACCAATTGATTCGATATATCGCATGCCGTTCTGACACAAAATATGGCGTCCATCGAATCACCTTAATATTCCTTCAGTTCCAAAGACCCATTAGGCCTTTTTTATGTCACTAAAATTGGATCGCACTTAACAGAGGGCAACAGCTTGATCACAGCAGTGCTGTTAGAATTGTCGGTCTTTATTTTGGACTTTTATACAGCAAAATTAATCATTATGATATATGTTTTCTCACCACAATTTTACGCAAACCTGGTATGTGCAACGAAAATTGCTGAGAGTATAACTTTTGACCAAAATATTAAGGATTTTGGATGCATAAGCTCAAACTTTCTGCTCAAAGACTAAACAATCTTTCACACGAGGAAAAAAAACAGCATGAGTAATTTTCTGCATTTTTGCTCGTTTGCTTTTTGAACAACGAACAAATAAAAATTAAGGCAGATCTAATAATATTTAAGCGGACAATTTCTACTCAATAAGTGCTCCGTTTTTCGTAAAATTTCCAATTGTCATTCAAAAGACTATCATTCTTCAAATGATAAAAAAGCGTCGACTTTCGCATTTTGATGTGTAATGAAGAAGAGACATGTCGTCGCCCCTCTGACGTAAGGGCGTATCTCGATTTGCGTATGAGCCCCGAAATACATGGAGTCTTATCGAAAACAAGGCTCAAGTGGAAATCAAGATACGCCCTTACGTCAGAGAAGCGACGATATTTTGAATTATTTGAATCAAAGGAAACTAACAAACTATATCTATTCTGACATTAACCCTAAGATCTATTTGAGTACATGCATAAAAAGGATGTCACAGTGAACAATTATGATTGTGATTTAACGATAATGACGATTTATAATGACTTGTATGATTTGACTGCACGTGTTTCACGTGAAGCATCAAGACAGCCGCACGTGCATTCCCGTGTATGCTTCCTATGTATGTTCGTATGTATGTTTATGTTCTCAACAAATGCTCGTGTTTGTGCTAAATAGAACTTTGTGCGTAGGATTTACTTGTAACATAGTTCACTGTGGCCTAAGTACGTCCAAATATCAACCGAATTTTAAGTTGAGGCCTTGTCACAAAAAGGCACTGCTTTGCACAAGACAGCAGTAAGTACAGCTTTCTCGAATCGTGGGATAATGTAGACTTAGGGCCCGTCAAGTATTACGTAGGCCATGTTGACCGACTTTTTGACCGGCTACCCTACCTCCCCTCCCCTGCAACCTGCCACACGTAAGCCAATTTCTCACCCTTCCTTTCATTTTACGTAAGCCGGACTTACCCCCCCCCCTCCTTCCCACCAAAAATGTTTCCCGAAAAATAACGCCAGAAAACCTGAAAAAATTTGGAAAAAATTAAATGCCATTGAAACATACCATTTTTTCAAGTGGAGCCCTTACGTATTACACAAATCTAGAACTGACATCTTCCCCTCCCTCAACCCCTCTCCCTTTATTGACTTATTTTGTTATTTTTGTGGCTCCATTATGCTCCTTCAAATTAGATTGGTGGAATTTGCAGAAAAATCGTTCTCAAAGATGGATTGCATTTTGCAGGGAGTAACCAAGAGTATTCCAATGTTGCTAAGGATTGTGCAACTTGCATTCTGTGGGGTAAAATTACTGAAACCATGCAAGAAAGTAAATTCTTAAAGGTAATTTACGCCTTGAATTTATAGTTTATTGGCAGTAAAGATAAACTTTGTTTAGATGATCAGTTTATATTTCCAAGGTGAAAAGAGTTGCACAATCTCAGTGACATTGGAATGTTCTTGGTTCCTTTTTGCAAAAGGCAATCCAAATTTGATTGTTTCCGCTTTCTTTGCTCACACGGCTATCCACCGGTCATTTCACCAATAATGTAAACCCGTTATTTTGAGCTCAGTTTGACAAACGCGTAACTGCACAGGGAGCCGTGTCTTAATTGGCTTGGCGGTGTCACTAATGAGGTAGCTGCAAACTGTCGATTTGTTTAAGACTCCCCATACCGTTGTGTTGCACGCCGCACAGTGGAACGAGTCAATTAGAGAGGTCGAACATGCACTGGAAAAAAAAACACATTAGATCTAGAGTCCAGACTCTCGAAAACATTGACAAGAAAAAGGACTCTTTGATTCAATCAGATTTAAGCTTAAATCAAAAGGAAATCCGCTCAAATCTTGAGGCTTGGTTCTTGATTTAAGCTTAAATCTGATTGAATCAAGAGTATTTTTTCTTGTCGATGTTTTTAAGAGTCTGAACTCTAGATCCAATGTTTTTTTTTCCAGTGTGACATTTTTAACTAAAACTGGAAATGTTGATGTTTATTTCGTCATATTTTAAATAAGGAGTACTTCTAGAAGGAAATTTCACGGAAAATTTTATTAAATCAATTCTGGAACCCTACAGTTTTTATGAACGGAGTTACAAGCGTTTAAAGTTTCAAAATGTTGTCCGATGTCTCCTGTTGACTTGATTCACTGTGCGCCGTTGCTACCCTACACTCTATTTTGCGTGCACCGCCGTTATTTCCGCGCGCATTTTTTCTCGTTCGAGGAAAACCCACGGTTCAAGACCACTTGAAAACGTGAAAACCATGCACGCTTCGTCTGAAATATATGGCTCGGCGAAAAGTTATAGCGCACTGAACCCTGTGGTTTTTTTTACACGGAAAAATTAAATTTCTGATTTAACAATTCTATTGCTAAAAAAGTGACCTCAACATTTCAACGTAGATTTTACAACAAAAAAATGCCACTGTAACCACTATTAGTAGCTAATTTAACCACGGGGGTGGTTAAATTGAGCGTTTGATTCAATTCAGTGGGGCTCGCGTCTTTTTGATAAACCGCCGGCGGTGGATTTTTTCTAATATACCCCGAAAGATATCGTGTTAAATTCGCATATATCTTAAGTTTGCAATTTCCTTGATTCCAGTGCCACGCGTTAATAACTAGTTGCGAAGGGAATGTTTATGAATACGTGTGGACCCGGGCAGTAATGATAATTCAGCTCCCGGTAATTAGTGCCTAGCTTTTCCCGCCTTTTCTCCGCGAATTTAATTATTGGCTTACTCTATTTACCCAGGATTTTCTTTGAGGAATCCACTCTTGACCAAGGGTCGTTTCTGCGCTCGTTACTCGTTCCTTAAAATATCGATGGCCAAACTTCGAAACCGCGTATCTCCATTTTCGGCGTTGTAGACTTGTCAAATTTTATATTTTCTTCGGAAAAATCGTCAACGTAATTTATTGAAAACTTCTTTGATTTTTCTTCCCTGTTAGCAGAATATTCTTCATCAATTTATAGATATGTAAACCTGGCTTGTTTCTCTTGGAAAAAGTAAAATTGGAGTGGACATTTTGAAACATCGCAATGGAGGTACAAGGTTTCACACCTCGGCCATCGATGTACATATAGTTATAACCCTGATTATCATGGAGATCCATAACTACGCATTATAAAGAGGACACTTTTTGCAGAATTCGAGTGTAATTCAACATTATAACCATAACAATGGATCCTCATAAAGGATTACATTGTTCTTCCATCACAAAAAATGTAAAATACGAAAGAAAATATACCGGGAGTTTTGTAAATTTTAAGACAGATTATTAAATATTATAAATCATTAACCTACCTCGACCACCCTCTCTGAAAGAAAGTTGCTTGGCTCAAGCCTGGGGATTATTGAATTTGCCACCAGGATATTTTCTTTATCACGATTTAAGCTGAATTTTTCTAGAAACAAGAAAGAAAGTGCCTGAAATAAGCAAAATAGTAGCTTTAACTAAGCAACAACATTTTTGATTCAAGAACGGTCATAGGAAATTTCGTCAACGACTTTTTGTCCGCGCACCTGGTTTTTCAAGTAGTTTACGTCCACGGGTTTTTTCGGCAGGGGAGTTTTGGTCCACTTACCAATTGAGACTCAATAAGTTAATTGGTCCACATGTAAATACAAATTATAATTTCCCACGACGTTTTTGGATAAAAATGTACAAAGTCTTGGAAGAATGAAGGTTTGCTTGTTATTTGCTTGTTTGCATGTTTGTTTGTTTGGTTTTTTTTTTTTNTTGCTTGTTTGTTTGTTTGTTTGTTTTTTTTTTTTTTTTTTATTTGTTTGGTCCAACTGAGAAAAATATATAATTGAGATTTTTCGTAAAAATGGGGGAGCGTCAATTCCATGAGGGAAAATTTACTAAAACTTTCTACACCTCTTTGGTGCAATAGAGGTAGGTAAAGGCTCAAATTTACCGCCGAGAAGATTTTCTTATGAATCAATACAGAAAATAATGCTTGTTTAAAGAAGAAAATATGCTTATAAAAAGAGGAAGCAGAAGCCCGCTTTATTTCAGCTATTTTATTCTTGATTTTAAAAACGATCTTCTTGACGGCATACTCAAGAATATTTCTGCCTAAATCGAGTCACTTTTTTCTCTAAGTAATGAAATTCAAAAATTTTTTTATCCAAACTTTATCAAAAGTGGATGCTAGGACCTGGTGAGTTTTTTGACTCCCGCTCTCTTCTTGTGCCATAGTATCTTGATTTATTTTGCAAGGAACGCCCCGTAATCTTAATGGATGCCTGTCATTCTTAATATGTTGGCGCGCCTTCAATTTTGTATGATACTGTGCTACACCTCTGTTGTGAAATAGTTGCGTGAGGCGCCGCGGCACCCATGCCAACGCGCCGGCCGCGCTGGCAGCTAGTACGCCGCTCCGCTCCGTGTTAGGCTGCAATATTTAAACTCGTGGGGTCAGCGTTTCTCAACTCACGATTTTAAAATGTTTGGCGTTTGCACACTCTGCATGAATTATTCTCATTTAAATTGATGAAAGAAAAAATGTATTGAAGGAAAATATGTAATGATTTCCAGAGCTCCTTAATTTTTTCCCCTATATTTTTTGTTTTTGCTTTTTATATTTTTTGCGTGGTGTCCGCGCAATCAAACGCTCAAAATTGGACACATTAGATTTTTGTGGACAAGTTGTCTCTCGGAAAATATTTATTTTTGAGGACATTTTTGAATACTCTCTCTTGAAATTTTCAGTCACTTTAGATAAAATAACAAATAAAATTCTTTGAAAAATCGGATAAAGTACATTGACAAAATCTCTAGAAAATTCGTGATTCTCGGAAAGAAATTCGGCAACGTCTAAAGGCTCATAAGGCGTTCTCCCTCAGCACGGCAGTATAGTTCCCACGAAGTGGATGAGCTCTCTTTAAAAAGGCCCAATGTAGTTTCCTATCGTTTGCTTAGCTCTATCCGATTTGCTCGTTTTCTTCCTTCCTTATTTCGGGGAAAAGCTAGAACTGCCACCGGGCCGCAGAATTGCATGAGAGGAGCAAGACCCGCAGTGTGAATGACGAAAGCTAAATATACGTTTTCGGGAGGATAAAAAGAGTGGAAGTTACAGGAACTGTAAATAAAAAGTCGAGGAGCAAAACACGAGCACTTGAGCAGCGAAAACATACTCCGGGGAAGAGTCACGGAGGCACGGCGAATTTATTCCGCCAGAATCCACTCTTGACCTTATTTTCACCACGATTTTACGTCTTTCGTCCCCGCGGTGCATTCGTTTCGTTTGAAAACTCCCGCGCCACGCCGCGCCACGCCGCGCCGCACAGTGGATCGAGTCAGCAGGAGCACTGGAAAAAAACACATTGGATCTAGAGTCCATCTCTTGAAAACATTGACAAGAAAAAATACTCTTGATTCAATCGGATTTTTGCTAGAATTAAAACGAGATCCGCTTAAATTAAGAGGATTGGTTCTTGATTCTAGCTAGATTTTGATTGAATCAAGAGTACTTTTTCTTGTCGATTTTTTTAAGAGTCTGGACTCTAGATCCAATGTGTTTTTTTATTTTCCAGTAAGAGGTCGGACAAAATTTGGAAACTTTAAACGCCTCTAACTCCGTTTATACAAAACTTTAAGGTCTTATAAGTGGTTCTATTGGTTTCCTCGTGGCATTTTCTACGAGATGCTCCCCTTAAAGTTTAAAATGTGACGGAATAAGCATCGAAATTTGCAGTTTTAGTCAAAAATTTCATGTCCAACCTCTCTAATTGACTTGATCCATTGTGCACGGTGGAACAATCCATACGGAGAGGTCGCACATGAAATTGATGCAGTTGTGGGATGCGACTTTTTCAATTCGTAGGAGCTGTTCTCGCCTACACGCTCAATTGAAGGCGAACAATGAGCCAATACGCTTAGTGGAACGACCCATCGGGAGAGGTTGGACATGAAATAGATGCATCCACAGGATGTGACTAATTCAACTCGTAGGAGCTGTTCTTGCCTACATGCTGGATTGAAGGCGAACAATTAGCCTACACGCTTCGTGAAACGACTCATTCGGAGAGGTCGGGCCTGAAATTAATGTATTTGAGGAATACAACTAATTCAACTCGTAAAAGCTGATCTTGCCTACTTGCTCGATTGAAAGCGGCTAATGCTCCATTGCTCCTTTCCAGGGTATGAAACAAACCATCGGAAGGTAGCTTAATACTGTTTTCATCTCATTTTAAAATTTGAGGGGTGATTTTCGAAAGGGAATTCAATTAGGAAACCAATGCAGCCGCCTGCAAACTTCTACTTTCCGTCATATTGACGATATAATCTGTTGAAGTGTCCTCTTCATTACATGTTCGACGTTTCCTATTGGTTCATTCCTCTGTGCGCCGCGTCCTGTCGCACGTAAAAACAACGCAACTGAGGGATGCAACTAATGCAACTCTTGGGAGCTGTTTTCGTATACACACTCGATTGAAGGCGAACAATGAATCATGACGCTCGGTGAAACGACCCATCGGGAGAGGTCGGACATGAAATCGTTGCTACACACTCGATTGAAGGTATCTTGAAGACTTCATGCTACGCTGTGGAACAAGTCGTTGGAAGGTAGCTAGTTAAATTATTGACTAAAACTGCTCTGTACAGTTTGTATCACATTTCAAAATTTAATGGGTGTATTTAGGGAGATTAAAGAAAGAAACCAGGGGAGCAGCTTTTGAACTTCTACGTTCCGTAATATCGAAAATATGATCTTTTAAAATTTCTGCTTCATGTCCGACGTTTCCCAATGGTTCGCTCCCATGTGCGCCGCGTTCTGTCGCGGGGCGCATCCTCGTGCTCTTCCTTTTGACCGCCCTCCAAGGCTTAGTCTAACGTGCGCCGAAGAAAAGCGCCAGATAAGTAGTTAAGTACCACCAAATTTCCCCCGAAAATACGTATTTTTGAGAGGAATAAGGAATGGTCCTGTTGCAAACTTTTGCTAAAGCAAAAATAAGAGTTGTTCTTTACAGATAATTTCTCAAAAATCACGACGAGCGCATCGGCAAACTCTAAAATGCACTCCCAACTTCACAATCTGCGTAAGAAATTTGCGTTTCTTAAGCTTCTCGCTTCATAACGGAAACGGATGTGAGTGTGTCTCTCTCGTATCATCTTTGTTCTATGAAGCGCAAGCTCAGATCAACGCTAATAAAAATGTTTAGCTTAAAAAGCCTCCCGTCTTGTTATTTTAGAAACTAAACAACATAAAGCTGTGTCTATCAATTTTGATAATAAGCTCGTAGAAATGTTTCAAAGTTTGCCTAATTTCCTTCCATGTTTTAAAACATAAATCAGCATTCTGCCTGTTACCGTTTGAGCTTTCCATTGCTGCCTATTAAAAGGACGTTTCATGCTAAAAGAAGCTATGTAAATAGGATTTGCGTATAGCACAGTTCTGCCGTGCTAAGGAAGAACGCCGTGTGAACATTCGAGAGTTGCCAAAGTTCCCTCGATAAAATGTTTATTTTTGAGGAAATGTATGAATATTTTTCCATCAAAATGTCAGGAACTTCAGATAAAATTGCAAACAACATTGTCTGAGAAATTGGAAGAAAAATATTTATAAGTTTACCAGAAAATTCGTTTTTTTAGAAATGTAAATTTGGCAACGCCTGAAGGTTCATACGGCGTTTTTCCTTAGCACGGCAGGGTCCCTTTCAGCATGACCACGTTCAAATTCAACCCGTCTGATCGTCACAAGGGGCACACCCGGAAGAGGTTTCAATTGAGAAGGAAGCCTGGAAGCTCTCACCCCTCACATTAGCAAAAAGCGCGAAAGCTACGTAAGATTCCTATTGAATTTGCGTGGTATTTGCCTAAGAAAGCAGCGTAGCATCCCTCTCCAGGCAGGGCGCCGATGCTCCACAATCGCCTTCAACTGTCCCTAAAAGCAAACGCTTGTTGATCCGAAAGAACGAGGGGGCGAGTTACAAAGACTACGAGAGTTCACAATTAATGGCGTCCAGCGGTTCGATTGTTGAATTGTATCGAACTAACTTGATCGATGTATCCCTATACAAGCAATGACATATATCGATAATATCGATATATTTATTCCAGTTGAAACCATCACGATATTAGACTTCCTACGGTAGAGGAAACTTCCGGGACCAGTAACGTGGCGTGCTTTGCGATATATCGATTGATCTGCCATTTAAACCTATGGAAAAGGATCGATAAATAGGGTATTCGCGACGAACGCCACAACAATCGATTCTTTACCACAGCTTCAATTGGGGGAAATATCAATAATCGAACCCTCCCCCGACTCTGAAACATCAAAAACAACATTTTCTCATTCTGCTAATGGGATATCTGTTTCAAAATCAGCAATTTTCAGCCAAATTAGGAGTTAAAACCTTCAAATCGGTTTTTTTCTCTAGGAACTCGACCGCGAATTTTTCGTTCAGGGCTTAAATTAACGTGTTCTTGTCCTACTTTAAGGTCCGAAGGAAAATCACTGGTAATACGTTTTTTCATTTAACTTTTGTTCAAACGAACCGTGCGGTGCAAGGACCGTGCCGACATTTTTGGCAAAGGTAACCAAAATTCACCATCTCAGAAAGCGAATTTCGATAAGAGGAATTACGAATCTTAGAATAGAGGCAATTTTTTTAGAGACCTCGCTCTAATAAGCTGAGCAATGTAATACCCGATGATATACAAAACTTCAATTCCTCCTTTTCATCCCTGAATGATAATCAAAGGCATCCGCATTGCATTTTTTTCTTTGTATCCTGCAGCAAATCAATTGATTTCATTCTGTAATCTTTCCATAATTTATTTTTCAACTTTGTTACCCTCGTGTAGATTATCTCTTTCTAAATGAAGGAGGAATAAAAAAACCAATTTAATCGAAATAATATCAAAATAACGTAATTAAAAAGGCAATTTTGCCAATCTCGAGTGACATTCAGAATTTTAACTCTGAAAATGAAAATGTATCCTTGCAAGGGAATCCAAAAATGTGTCGACCTAAAAAATATTTTATGATCTTGACATACCTACTTTAAGGTGATTTGTCTAGCTCAAAAGAAGAGGGCCAAACTGTCATGCGATGTATCGTATATTTTAGGTCAACAATCTCGGCAGATTTTGAATTTTTAGCGAAACAAAGGACGATAGCCCCGGCGCATGAGCCCAAAGAATCATTCTGAACTCAAAAATTGACAAAATTCAGAGAAATGAAAGCAGAATAGTGTTAGGAAGAAAACCTCGCATTTGATTCAGCTGTCAGTTTCTGTGTCGAATGCGAGGTTTTTATCCTAACACTATTCTGCTTTCATTTCTCTGAATTTTGCCGATGGGTTTAGAATGAATCTTTAAGCTTATGCGCAGGGGCTATCGTCATTTTTTTTTGCTAAAAATTCAAAATCTGCAGAGACTTTTGACCTAATCGATGCGATATATCGCATGCCGGTTCGACCACGTCACTTGAGCTTGACGAATCACCTTAAGATAGATGAAAATCTACCTTGAAATTTATAAAACTTGCAATATATTTTCTTCCGTAGTTTACACTTTTTGCAATAGAAGATCATTATAATCCCCTTCAAGGACCTATTTCTATAGTGATATTGCTGAATTTTACTCGAAGTTGGCAAAAATTGTCCATTTTATGATGCTATTTTATGATGCTATTTTGAGAGCTTTCTTAGAGTGTCCTTAATCACAATGTAAACATTATGGGGCCTCCTAAGAAAGATATCTGTTTAATGAACAATCGACACTAAATCTAGGTCACTGCAGTGGCGTGGCGTGCTTTGCGATGTATCGATCGATCTACCATTTAAACCTATGGAAAAGAATCAATTATTAAGGCGTTCGTTGCGAACACCTTAATAATCGATTCTTTACCGTAGCTTCAAATGGGGAAATATCGATAATCGATCACTTAGGCCTCGCGTTTGGTCAAAAATTGACCTGACAGATAGACAGAAACTTTCAGGAAGTTCCAAATTTCAGAATAAAATCCTTGGAAGTCGTTGAAAGTCGTTTAGATCCTCGGCTCCGAATTTGGCAACAGTTGATCTCCACTGAGGCGAACTAGGAAGAAAAAGTCGATCTAATGGATCAAGCCGTATTTCCGGGACTGTATCCCAAGCCCAAGCCGCTGAAAGCAGGTGGCGTGTTCCGCGTCCATTTATTCTCGTTTTATCTGTTGATCTACGAGCACTTTGTGTTATTCGTCCTGAGATCGCCTTCATTCCTCACCGATGCAACATGCTCGGCAACGACTCGCCAAACGAGACTAAGCGATTGCACGCGCTCAAGACTTGCAGTTTCCTTCATGTTACCGAATTCGCCCAGCGTTTGCAACGCATTCAGTAATTTGCCGATATGTTCTTCCTCATTGAAGACGAACGGTTAATCGTAACAGTTATAATGAGTGCAGTTCCAGTACGAAGGACCTGTTATGATTTAGATGGACCCAAAAGGTAGGACAGTAATTATAAAAACCGATGAGTCTGCGAGGATAGAGAAAGAGGAATAAAAATTAGACGTGGTGGAGAGTAGTTGCTTTTAAGATCAAAAATGTCATCAAGAGGAAGATTCTTTATTGAATGGATCGGAAGATAAAACTTAAAGTAGAGATCCTATACTATGATCGCGGCTTTCAACCTTTGGGAATTCGATAGTTTTTTATTTGTGGATTTGTGGTTATCAGTGGGTGTCCAAGGTATTGCACACTGAATTATTGTATTTTTGAAAGTGTAAATTTACATACCCATTGTGATTGAATACTGTAATTAACATATGGTGTCAGAGTGCAATACATTTGACACCCACTGATCAATTTTGTTTCTCATAATTCTGCAGTTTATCGCTCTCCTTACGAAGAAACGTAACTACATTACAATGTTGCCAAATTTATTCTTGCGTACACGGAGAAAAATCTATGACTTTATAAACCAATTGGTGGTTCATATGGAACACCACTAATACAGTTGTGATTGAACTCATGATTCTCGGTCTGTGAGCCATACTAAGGTATCTCGTACCATCACTAAGGCATTTGCGCTAATATTATACGTTGCCTTTACTACTATTAGTGGTGTTTTATATAATCCACCAGTTGGTTTAAAAGTCAAAGCTTTTTCTCAGTGTATTGCACCATTACCAGGAGAATCTTCGGCACCTCTGACTGAAAATTTCACGAAATTTTCCTTTAATCTCACGGAGAAAGCAGAGAATTTTTGGGAAAATTTGCGTAACTACATTCTTGTAAAAAATTTGAATCCTTTAAGTCAATTTTAGAACCACGGATGAAGTTACGTTCCCTCGACGAGTTAAGCGTACTCATCTCTGAGTAACATTTGCAGTTTCAAAAATGTCTGAAGGCTCGTCAATTTCGAAAAAGAAACTTGAACAAAAATATTATAAGGGAACTATTCTTGTTCTTTTTACGTAAAAATGCACTTGTATTCCCACGGAGCCACACAGAATATCCGCGTGCTACCGTCGCAGTTGCAAACTGTGCAACATTTATTAGCATTACTAAGCGAGAGTTTCTTGATGGCGTAATGACGGTATAATTGAAGATACAGCGTTGAATCACCGCGGTTGAAGCGATAATTTTGACAGGATAATTTCGCGATCGGTGTACTCGTGATCCATACCCCGGCCATTTAGCCAGCCGTCTTCTCCGCCTCTCAGATCGGGTTTCAATGTGTACAACGGAAAAATTTAATCGTCGGATTTTCTGTTCACATGTCGATGGCCAAAGCACGGAACCATGTCTCTTCATGTCGGCGTTTCAGAATTTCTGCTCTAATTTTATTTGTTCGAAGAGAAAGAAGCTAAATTCATACCTTGAACTCTATACGGAATATTCTGCTGTCAGATAGAAAAAATTAAAAACTTTCACAGAATTTACGTTCACTAATTTTCCAAAGGAAAAATGAAGTACACAATAATCACAATGACAATTATATGGGGCCTCCTCAAGAGAAGATCTGTTTGAGGAACAATTGGACCACATTTTGCAATTGGGACCTAGAATTTCTGGCTCATTCTAGAATCAGCACATGTGCCTTTAGTTTCCCTGAGTAGATGGGTGTTTTTATCTTTGAGCCAGAGCTTGTAGTTCTTTATTGCAAAATGTAGTCCAACTCTAAATACGCCCCTAAGTAATGACATTTTCTGAATATACAGAGCAACCAATGTCAAAAATACGCCCTTTCCCAGATAAAAGAACGTAACTACATTCCAAAATTGCAAAATAACCCAAATGATTCAATCCATGAACAGATTTTGACCGTGCAGCTTTGGTCTAAAATTCAGCTGATTTTTACATGTAATCGGAAGAAAAATTAGCGAAATTTTTAGCCTGAAACGCTCAATAGTTGCACAGTAAAAATACTAATGGTGGCAAGAGCTTTTGCTTTGTTGAAATGTACTTACCAGTGCTCTCATTTCCCGGAACTAGTTCCCAATTCCGGAACTTTTGAGATTTTCATGAATTATTCCTCAAACTTTTGATTTTCCAAAATGTTTCGGATCTTTTGCATTGTCCGGAACTTTCTCGGAACTTTTGAAAGTATCTAAAAGGAGTCCCGTTCCTGATGACAGTCATGGAATGGGAGACGTTGGAACAAAACAAGTTCTGAATCCCGGAACTTTTGACAGACATGAAATGGAAGCACTGGTACTTACGCTCTATCGTCCGGGGAACGACGACTTAAGAGATGATCCGGGCGGATCTATGAGTATCAGTGCTTGACTGGATGAAGGGGTTTAATTCGAGCCTGACGCGTCAGTCCGCGGCCCAACTGACAAAAGGGCGAAACTGCAAACTAAGACGAGCCCTGAAAAGCGTTGAGTTGTATGGAGTAAAGGGTTCATTGGAAAATGTAGTTACGCCCTTTTGCCAGGAGAACGACGTGTCGTGAGCCGAACCTGTGCAAACATCTCCGAGCCGCGTTTTGCGCGACACGATCGGAGCGAACGAGCGCGACACCGGCTTAATCTACAGACGCAGCGTGAATGATCGATTTTCGATACTTCCACATTTGAAGTTATGGTAAAAAATCGATTATCAAGGTGTTCGTTGCAAACATTCTGTCATTCGATCCTTTTCCACTGGTTTAAACGGTAGATCAAGCGGTTTATCGCAAATCACGCCACGCCACTGAACGAAAGCCAATGTGCATCGCGTCGTATCCACCCTCCATCACCCCCTCGCTAAGGAAGAACGCCGTATGAGCCGAGCCATCAGGAATTGCCAAATCTTCTATCGTAAAATCACGAATTTTCAGGAAAATTTGGAAATATTTCTCTTCCAATTTTTTAGGGGATTTCGTTCGTAATTTGATGAAAAAAGTCTGAAAACTTCAAGGAAAATTATCATAACTTTTTGCTTCAAATATATATTATTTAAAAGGAAATTTGGCAACAATCGAATGCTCATACGGCGTTTTTACTTAGCGCGGCAGATCGCCGCGACCCAAAGCGAGGATCAGGATCCCGCCAAGTTTATCCCGCCGGTCAACCCGTCAAACTCGCACTGAGATGTCACCGTCCCTCGGGATTAGGACTTCAGTCCATTGAGGCGAAATCAGTATAGGGATATTTGCCCCATCGCACGTCAGGTTGAGAAACCGGATCTTTTTCCGACAGGAATCTCTCCCTATAAGCTCTGTGAGCTGATTATTGAACATGATAGACAAAGCGATGGACAATGAAGGAAAAGAGAAAATTGAGTGAACCTATTGAACGGATGAAACAGATGTTGTTTTTTTTTGGACTACGAAGAAAAATGATAGACTTACCAGAGGGTTAGTTCACGTTAGTTAGCCTGTGATGATTTATCTTTTTTGACTATTGCGCAACCACCCACTAGAAAAAAACCACATATGGATCTAGAGTCCAGACTCTTGAAAACATTGACGAGAAAAAATACTCTTGATTCAATCAGATTTTTGTTTAAATCAAAAGGAAAATACGCTCCAATTAAGAGGCTTGGTTCTTGATTTAAGCAAAAATCCGATTGAATCAAGAGTATTTTTCTTGTCGATGTTTTTAAGAGTCTGGACTCTAGATCCAATGTGTTTTTTTCTTCCAGTGCCCGTTTCCTCCAGTAAGATTTCTCTATTTTCTCCTTGCCTATGGTAGGTATTGTATATCAATTTCTATAATTAGCCTGCTGTTTTCCCGATCAAAATTTTAAGTTTTAAGGTTAGAAATTGGCAGAAAAGGGCGATATTTTACTTAATAAGTCGACTCTGTGGTAGAATTATCCCCCAAAGCTAATGGCGTTTCACTTGAAACAACCACGAATACGGGTTTGAACTATGTTTTTTTTTTTAAATATCGTCATCGGTTGCGCATGATATTTGGCTCTCACTGCTAAGAATGGCAGTGCTGTAAGGTTTTGTTGAAGAATTGCGTATTCACCAAAATGTGTTTCTTGCCCAATCTCTCCGACCCCAATCTTGTGACCGTGGTTTATTACAAGAGATGGTACATAAGACATCCGTTAATTTTTTCGAACTTAGGTATGGAGAATGGGCCAGTAGGATGTAAACGCGCACTACTTAACGTGTTTCCCCATCAAAATTTCACGTAAAAAACGAATCACACAACGGGAAGTCTGGAAATCGATTCAATCATAAGATATAAGTCCTTAAGTAACATTGGTTAAATGGTGAAAAATACAAATGACGTGGCGTGCTTTGCGATGCATCGATTGGTCTGTCATTTAAACCAATGGAAAAGTATCGATAGACAGGAGGGTGTTCGCAGCGAACACCTTAATAATCGATTCTTTACCACAGGATTAAATGGCATATCAATCGATACATCGCAATTCACGCCACGCCACTGCGAAATGACGTCATTTGTATGATCTAACTTCCATCTAATCCATCTACAAGTACTTGTAATGTCTTGTTCAGGGGTTAATTTCTGAGCTTCTCGTTGTATGAATCGTTGTTTACGCAAAGTGTTGGAGAGGAAGCATGTGACTTTTCTCCTAGTTCAGACTTTGTCAAGTACTCCATTGACGAAGGAATCAAGTTTTTTCTTGTTTGCTCAAAACTACACGTTTGGCGGTAACTATCTTCGGCCTATCTTCACACAGACTACATTTTGCAACCAGGGACTACATTTCCGGTTCGGGTTAGAAACAACGCATGTACCATTAGTTTCCCTTAAGCTGATTAAGGAACAATAACGCCTATCAGCAAACTAAAGAGTTTACGGAGCAAAGAAAAAATTTAGCCATTTTTGTAACCATGAGGTTTGACTTGCACTTTTTCAAACTTTATAGCGTCTGTTCAGTGCTTTGATGTGGAATTGGAAAAACGAAAAACATCAGCTTGCTAATTTCCTATACTGTAGAATGCGACAAAGTTGTTACCTCATTTTCGCAAAAATTTTCAGCTAGGCGGATTCGTTCCTTTGCCATTTTGCGAAGGAAGAACGCCGTATGAACATTAAAGAGTTGCCAAATTTCCCGGAATAAAACATGTATTTTTGAAGAAATGTATGTTTACTTTTCCTTAAAATTATCAATATTTTAGGTTTAATTGCGGAAAAAATCGTTTCAAAAATTTGAAGAAAAATATTCAGAACTTTCCCAGTAAATTCGTTGGTTTTTTAAGAAAATATGGCAACGCCTTAATGTTCATACGGCGTTTTTCCTTAGCACGGTAGCATTGCTGTGGACATAACTATTTTAACGATTAGACGGAAATTGTGCTTAAAAATTGCAAAATGCAGCCCAAAACATTTCAATTTTTCATTTTTCTACAACTTTTACTGATTTTTGTCTGTGTTTTGTCTGATTTCAGCTGTGCGACATCTCGGTGCGTAACGGCGCTGGGTCCCCGCCCGGCGTGAGGCCTGCCATGGGGCGGAAGCGGGCTCCGACCTCCAGGGGGATCTCCGGGGGGCGCCCGTGCTCCTCCCCCTCCGCCTCCGCGTCATCAGCACCCCCGCCGCCATCGGCCGCGTCACCGCTGACGTCATCAACCCCCCGCCCCCGCCTTCGTCTTCCTCGCCCCGTCCCGGTCTCCGTCGCGTCTTCGGTTGACCCCCTCGGTGCCCCCCGACCCCGTCGCGTCTACGCCCAAGTGCCTCGACCCCCTCCCCTACTGCACTAGTGCCCATCTCCGCCTCCTGCCCCCCTCCCCGCTTCGCCGCCCGCCTTTCGTCTTTCTCGCTGGTTTCTGAGGCTTCAACTCCGCCATGTCTCTCCTCAGCGTCACAGGTAAAGCCTACTTTTTATTCCTTCTACAGTGTGCTATAAAAGAACTTTACCGAGAGTGCCAGATTTCATCCCTGCACGGAGAAAAAAACCTCGTGCGTGGGACCCGAAGTTTAGGTCATATGGATCTCTGAAGTTTTTAGATTAAACATCTGAACACTCTAGGTCTAACTATCGAGATTCGGATCACATATCTGAAACTTAAGTTCTTACATCTGAAGTACTTCAGATGTTTTTCGTATGTGAGAACCGAAGTTTTTCGTATGTGAGAACCGAGGTTTTTCGGATGTGAAAACCGAAGTACTTCAGATGTAAGAACTGAAGTTTCAGATGTGTGATCCAAACCTCAGCAGCTGGACCATAAGTTTTGGATGCTCAATCCGAAAACTTCAGAGATCCATATGACCTAAACTTCAGGTCCCACGCACGAAGTTTTTTTCTCCGTGTGTAATTTTTAAAAATTGCGACTAAGATTCTAAATCCTGTGAGTAATCCTAGGTCAATTTGAGGCTCATGTCCCGACACTTTTGGGCCCAGGTCAAAATCTGAGGTAGAATTGCGAAACACGTGGGTTTTCTGCTATTCCGCACGAAACAGTTGAAAAGTTCCGATATTAAACTTTGGGATCCGGGACCATGTTTAGGCCCCCTTTTTTAGCCAAAAAATTTGAGTATTGGCAAAAATTTATTATTTATTTTAAATATGCATCGCCAACTGCCAAATATCCAATAATTTCCCGATTCCGTGGAGGGACCGATTTCCGCCCAAATCGCAACCCTTTCTTGGAAAGAGTTTTGGCATAGTTCGGCTATGTTTTTTGTTCGATACAGGGAGAACAATTTTCTGTGAGATCTATGAAATATGTTACTCGATCACTCCCGAATGAGAATTTTAGTCGAGTTAACAGGACATCAACATCTCCTCGTTTCAAACGGTATCTGTTTTTTCAATGATACACCCGATTACTTCAAGGAGATGTCTCGTTGACTCAACGGAAATTTTCACCCGGAAGTTATTAATTTGAAAATGTTTCCAAGTGTACATGTTGGGATTAACAAACATATGACTGATACTTAGGGGCATATTTCTTAGTTATTTCAAACCCTTTACTACTGTTTCGTCATTAAAGTACCATTCAATTAGCGAAACGACGGAAACAGACTTTTTGAAGTGCATTAAAAAGTAATGAACAGTTTTAATTGCTTCGTGTATACTTAACTGTCAGAATGCAAGGTAACAGCTAGCAATTTGTAGACCCACGAACCTTTGCGTGTTAAAATTTATTGCCTAGTCATAACCGCTCGAGCCAGAAGTGAAATTAGACTCAGTTATTGAAAAATGATTTATTCAATAACAGGGTCCGTAGCCTTTAGGAATCCAGGATTAAAGAAAAGTAGCTCACTTTTCTGCTTTCTTTTTGAACAGCCAGTTGTCTCACACTTCAAAAGTGACAATTTTTCTTTCTAAAATGCAAATTAGATCCTTTTTACTAAACTTAGTCCATTTTTACTTGTCAGTCTTTCAATAAAATCTTCCCTCTCTGAGAAAGCTAAATCCTAGTACTATCCTGAAAACTCAAATGTCATAGAAACACATGTTTGCATTCATCAATTGCCGAGCGATTTTGAGGGAGTTAAATTGAAAGAAAGAGTATACTTATACTTTAGGACATTTTGGTGTATTTCTGTTAGAACTTTGCATTTTTAACATTTTAGCTTAAAAGTTTTTGACTTTTGAAATTGTAATAGTTATTTGCCGTTCTAATTAAAAGTTGGTAATTACGATAAGGAAAAATATGAAACTGTGTAGTCCAGTAATAATAATTTTTTCTTTTTGTTTGTTTCAGTGAAGAGAGCTTGCATCGTTGGAGTTGATGGTAAGCGCTTCTTTCTTTCCTATTCAGTCGTAATAATAATTAAACATTTCTTTGCCCTAGCTATTAAATTGAAGAAAATAATCGTCGAGGAAATTATTGTTTTCTTGCATGGAATCCAGCAACTGCCGAATTTTTATAGGGTGAGTTTCTTTAGCGAAGCACATACGGGTTATCGAGTCTTTTTGAATAAGAGTATTGAGTCCATATAGGGAAGGAGAAGATGAGAATGAAATAGAGGAGAAGGAGGAAAAATAATAACAAAAGAAGAGAAGAAAAAGATGCAGAAAAAAGAAAAGAGGAAAAGAATACGTTAAAAATGAAAGAGGAGAAAAGTATGATAAAGAAGAAGATAAAGAGGACGGGAAGAGGAAAAAATGGAGAAGGAGAAAAATATGGTGGAGAAGAAGGAGAAGAAAAAGAAGAGGAGGAAGAGAAGAGGCACAAAATTAAGAAGGAGAAGAATACGAAGGTAAATTAAAACAGGAGGAAAAGGCAAGAGGAAGAAGACATAGAAAAAGAAGAAAAAGAAGGAGAAAACACTGAAAAAAGTAGCTTGGCTCAAGCATGATGATTTTTGAATTTGCCGCAAAGAATTTGTTTTATCTTGCTTTAAGCTGAATTTTTCTTGATACAAGAAAAATGATGCTTGGGTTAAGCAAAAAAGTAGTTTATATTACCTAACCAGCAAAATTCTTGATTTAAGGAGAAATACTTCTTGGCGGCAAATTTAAAATTCTTTTCTTTTCAGTGAAGGAAGAACACGAAGGAGAAAAAGAGGAAACGTAAGAACAAATAGAATAAGGGGAAGAAGAAAAATAATAATAAGGTCTCTAGGTCTTGATGAAAGCCCATACAGTCTTCGGATAAGATGAAAGACAACCCTGCCGCGGCGGGTGAGGGCGGGGCGGGGGTGGAGGGTTAAAAATTGAGCGGGGTGGGGGGTTAAAAATTTCAGGCCAGATGGCGGGTGGCGGGGCCCGGGTCCGGGGCACCGTTACCATCGCTGGCAACGATTGAAACCATTCATCGGCCAATTTCCTTCCCCCTCGCCCACCCCCCTTCCCCACGATCAATATCAAGGCAAGTGTAACGAACGAGATAAAGATAAACGAGACTCGAGCGTTGCCCGTCCTTCCTCCATTCCAACGGTGGAACATCGCATCCCGTCGTCACCCTCGCTGCCGCCAATGGGAACGATTCCGCTAATAATCTAAAAAGGGATCTCAAGCGGATTATCGAGTCGATAGTCGATTCAGCGACGGATACATTATGGCGTTTTTACCGTTTTGCGGCTGGATAATCGAACGTCATCAACCCTAATGTGACGGAGACGGGTCATTTTGTGGCTCCTCTGACGAAAAGGCACCTGAGCCCCGAAAAGTATAGGGTTATACGGGGAGCAGAGCTCAAGTGGAAATCGAGGTACGCTCTTGCGTCTGACGTCAGAGGAGCGACGATTCTGACAGGAGTTTCCGTATTCCGATTCGAGGGACGATGCAGGAAAAGAGGATGAAGGAAATGGAGAGGAGAGAGAAGGGAGGTGAGTAAAAAGGAGATGAATCAAAGAGAAAGTTAAAGATGAGGGAAAAGAAAATCTTCCTCCTCGTCCTCAACTTTTTTCTCCTCATCTTATTGTTCCTCTTCTTCCTCTCTCTATTGTTCTCATTAAAAAGAGAAAAAGAAGTATGAAGTATGATGGGAATCTTCGAACAAACGAAAGTGGATCTGAAATTTTATATTTCTTGAGGTAAACAGGCCTGAAAAGTTGATAAAGCGAAAGATGAAACTTACTAACTGCCAAGCAGCGTTTTTTTCAGTTCGTTTTTGAATCCACGATGTAAAGAGTGTTAACTTTGGTTATGTCCCTCTGAATGTTCCAATGAGAAAATATAGAAGGAAGGAATAGAAAAATAAATACATGAGTAAATGAACGAGCAATTTCACTCGAAGAAAGTCGAAGAGCCGGCGATGTAAGGTTGTAAACTAACGAAGAGTACATCGATTTTTAAACTGAACGAAAAAAGAATAGGTAACTCGTTTGCGAAGTCGGACAGTATAAAAAGCGCTAAGATAACATTTTAGGCCACTTCTGGCAACTTCCATTTTTTTTCAATTTAGTAAATTTGACTGAAAATTTGAAGTTTATGTCATAAAAAACCCCTGGCACCTATTTTCATCGAAATCGATCGGACAGAAGCCGAGATGGCGTATTAGGCCACACCCACCATTTTGGATTTTGAAATTTTGAAAATTTGAGTTGAAATTAAAGTTGCCCGTCAGAAAATGCCCCCTGGCACCAAATTTCACAAAAATCGATCGAGCGGGACTCGCATATCGTACGATCAATAAGACTCTACTCAGTGGTAAACGCGGCACCACGCACCAGTCAATTTACAAACGTTAGGGCGCCTTCAATTGCGCCTGATACTGTGCAATACTTCCGTGGTGGAATAGTTGCTCAGGGCGCCTTTCAGATTATCGCCTCGAATTGATTGCAGAAGATCTGTTCTTCTTCTCTTTCTACTTCTTTTTTTCCCTCTTTTCTTCTTCCAGATTTCTAATGTATCCTCATCTGACCTAAGTTAGGAGTTCTTAAAGCTGAAGCCATCAGGCCAGGGTGACGCAACTCTAACTACAACGGGCTTTTTAAGCAGAATCCGTTTATTTTGCGGAAGAATTTAGCCGAAAATAAGTCGTGAAGTGACTTATCATCGCTTTTCTGACGAGAGGCCGTATCTTTATTTCCACGTGGGTCCCAAAAAGCATCGAGTTATACGGAGAGTAGGGCTCGCGTGGAAACTGAGACACGTCCTGACGCCGAAGGAGCGACGTTATCACCATATCAAAAGTTTGGCAAAGAACAGCGAACCGTTTCCCGTGCGCCCACATCTAAAACGAACTTTTTTTCGCGTGGGAAGATTTAATTTATAAGTTCTCCTCTATGTTTTCATTGAATTAACACAAGTTTATGTTACTACTTTGATGCAAGCAGATTAGGAAGAGCAGAAAACGAAGGAAGCGGTGTAACCTGCATCGACCCACTTCCCTTGTTTTTGGCGCCAAAGTCTAGAGCTTGAGCGTCCCACCTGTCCGAAAGGAGCTTTAAAACGTCGAGCGTCGTTCTGCACGATTTCAATTCGGTGTACCATTCAGAGGGCTTTTTAAGGGCATGACATTTTTCCGTGTCATTGATTGATTGATTGCTTGACTTCACTCGCATCATTTGAACAAATTCACGTTTTCGAATACAAATTACAAAATTTTCTTTTAAAAAGTGTTCGAAAATCATATTAAAAGAGGGATCGCCAAAAATTCAGTTGAGCAAATTGTTTACAGATTAATGTTTAACTATTGTTCTTTAAAATATGTTTGGCAGATTGCAAATTGTGGCGGGAAATTTTATTAAGTAATGGCCAGCGTTACGCGGCATCACGTGGTTGGGGGGTGGTACCTATAGAGTGAAGCGTTACGTAACGAGTGTAAGTGATTTATTTTCGAGTTTCTGTAATATTTTTCTTCTAGGGTCTTAAAAAGCTTCAAAGAATTTCAAAAATATTCTCTGCAACTGTTTCACTTTTTGTCACTGAGTGTAAACGTCAATCCATTCAGTAAATGTAAAAAAATATTTAGAGCATTTTATATCGAAATGTGGGGGGAGGGAGGGGGTATAGGCAAGCGTCACGTGATTTTATAGGGGAGTCTAGCATAGCGTTATGGAGCATTAACAGGAGGTTGAGGGTGTCCAAAAGCAGTAAATTTAACGTTACGTAATTAGGCACGGCCCCTCTAGGCGAATTTTATTTGATGTGTGGCTTAACGCGTTCCTCATCAATCATTATTTGGTGAGAAGTAGCTGTGATTTCCGAAATTTCGCCTTACTTGAATATATTCCTTACATTTTTTATGCAGAGTCTCTGGATTCGTCATTTTCCTCACGAAAGAACATAACTACATTTCAGTGCTACCAAATTTCTCCACGCCAATTGCATCTTTACCCGGAGAATCATGGGCATTTCTAATTGAAAAGTTTCCCAAGTTTTTTCTTTATCTCATGCAAAAATTAGCAAAATTTTGGACAAAAATTGATTGGATACATCTATGTTGAAAATTGAGTTGTTCCAGTTAATTTTGCAACCGTGGAATAAAGTTACGTCCCTTCGTCAGGGAAACGACAAATTGGATTGCATTTTACAAAAAGGAACCAAGAGCATTGCAATGGGTGCTAAGATTGTGCAATTGTGCAATTCGTTTTGTCTTGGAAGAAAAACTCGGATCATCAAAAAATTTCGACGGTGTAAGTCGGAAATCACATAATTCGGTTTGCGACGTTGCAGACTTCCTGTCATACCTTATTTTTTAAATGAGAAACTACTCAACGGCAATTCTTTAAAACTGCCGTGATTTTCCTTCTCTGCGCGAAGAAAATTCTGCAAAGACTTCAAGGAGTGATGTCAATTTGTTCTACTTTAAAAAAAAAAAAAAAAAAAAAAAAAAAAAAAACATAGAGGCTTTTCAGACACCGCAAACGAGTTATGTGATTGCCGACTTACACCGTCGATTTTCTATTCTACACGCTAAAATCTGTAAATTTAAGACAAAAATTACCATATAAATTTCATATTTTTGCATGACTACCGTAGTTTTATTGCAAAGGGTGAAGTTGCAAAATCTTAGCAACATGGCATTGCTCCTGGTTCCTTATTGCAAAATACAGTCCAATTATAATACTCGGGGCCCCTCTTTCTGTGGTGGATCCTAAATCTCTAAAAATTTCAACTTTCTCCTCGGAGTATACCTACGATGTTTTTGCCGTAGGAAGCGTGGGCGTGTGGTATTTTCGCGGGGGCCGGAACAAGCGGGGGCGCTCGGCAATATGGCCATTAACAAAGGGCGAAAGTCGAAGGAACTCCCTGCCGGAAACACCGCGCCGCGAATAAATTAGGCACCTCATTAAGCTTCCCGCTGAGGTCATTGCTCGCGTCTCGTTAACCGGAGACGCTTTGCCTCGTAAATCCTTTGATTTAGAAACTTCCGCGAGGAAGCATCTTTTTGCATTTATTTCCTCCCCTCCCCGCCCGTCACTCTTTATTTCATCCCCGCGATGCACATGCGGGGTAATATCCAAAGTCGCTCTTTAAACATCTTCTTTCCTGAGGGATGCCTCCTATCGTTTGCTTTTGTTTTTTTCTTACAAGAATAATACACAAAACTAGCTGGAGGAATTTAGAGTCCCTTTATACTGAGAGTCAAGACAATGTGAATCCATTTCTGATTGGTTCCCGTATTTTAGGCTTTCACAGTGTCCCAAACGGGAATAAAGATTACATTTTCACCGATTGAAAAGATTATAATCTGGGATTGACCAGGGAATTACGGGTTCGGCAAGGAACAAACGGAATGAGAGAAGGAACGGAGAAAGGAATTTGAGAATGGGCCGATCAAAGATTAAGAAAAACTACCAATTTGTGTAATCTTTATTCCCGTTTGTGACTCCATGAGGAGGTGTTGTTTTGACTCTCAGTATAAAGGGACTCTAGAGGAATTGAACTTCGTTTTGCAATTGGGAATTACAATGTCTAACCTATTTGTAAAAACACTCACAGGGATAGGGAAACTAATGGTGCATACGTCGTTTCTAAACTAAGTCAGATATTCTCGTTCCGAATCGCAGCATGAAGTTTAATTTAACGAAACAGAACAAGAGAAAATGAGATTGAGCCTAAAGACAAGCAAAATGCCTTTGGGGGTGGTTTCAACCCCCACTTCTACCAGGAAACCAAAAATATTTCTCGAAATTGCAAAATACTGCATTTATGCGCCTTGTCCTCCAAGCCCCTCAATTCAGCAGAATGCCTCCCTGTTTCAAATTGTTTCCTGTCATTTTGAAAAGAAGCTCTGTCGCTTTGAGGAGATTTTCGGATAATTGACTTAACGAGAATTCTTGCCCGGGAAATATCTACTGGAAATTGTTTCTCAGTACGTTGATCAGTAAAAAAATAAAATTTTTCGTTGGAATGTGGAAGTGACAGATGTGACTTTGTTCGTGTCTGCTTATCGCGGCTCAAATACGTCAAATTGAACGTCCCCCCCAAGCACGACCGCAATAAAGCACTTGGCGACCTTTTGAACCCTTGAAAATAATTTAAAAACTCATTCTAGATAGAGCTAGCCTCCCAGCCAATCACATTAAAGCTCCGGAGAAAGGGAGATGGAGTGAGTCGGTTTTTTGCCTGATTAAAATGTGCCCGTGAGGCTGGGGCTTGTTGCGCATATTTTACCGCCGGTGAGTGCCATTAAAGCCGCTTCGGTTGACAATGGAGAGGTAGACTTTTCAGAGAACTGCATCTGAACGTAGATATTTAATCATATTAAGTGGGATTAGATGCGCTTAGCGTCGAACATCCTTCGAATAATATCCCAGGCTTTTCGTATTTCATTACGATTCTGCTCCTCGGCTAATTATCTCCGACAGAATTCATCTCGCGATATCCTGCTCTTTCACCGTGTCTTCTTTCATTTCAAATTTTTGTATACTGAAAAAATGACGATTTTTATTTATTTTTCATTCTCTTTCATATGAAAGCAAAAATATTTGAGACAAAGAATTTTTTGTCATCGATGATAAATTTAAGTTTCCTCAAAATGATAAATAACCTATTTAAATTGAAAAAAATTCCTTACATCAAAGAAATTTTCTTTTAACGAAGGGCAGGTTTTTTATCCCCCTTTTTATTGTGAAAGCAAAGGCTCTTTTTAATGTTCTTAAAACAACCTCCATCGCAAATGATCAAATATCATTTTCAATAAATATCTATATAGACATGATGAAAGCGATTTGAGTCTCAACCGACGTTTCCATATTATGCCCATGAAAAACTGTGTCATAAGCAAATGTCGTGAAAAGCCCATTTCCCATCGTAATATCTCAAAATTTACATGTTTTCATTTCTTAAAAAGGTAATGAAATAGAATATCCCCTTGATATTTTTTGTGGATCTATTTCAATGAGTCAGAAAAATACATCAAACCTTTTGAAACAACTATTGGATACTTTTATTCAAAGGAAATAAAACACACAGTTTGAAAGTAGGTCGCCATACCTTTCTAAAAGTTTTTGAAAATCACATAATTTTTTATTTAGCCCATTTTTTCTTTTCTCTCGATCATTTTTGACCAGCCTTCGAGGCCTTCACCTCATCCCCTCGAAAGCATAATTTGACTTCATTTTGAAGTAGGAAACTGAAATCATTTACCTGCATAAGAAAATTATTTGCACGTACGATGTTTCTAAAATGAGCCAAATATTGTAGCTCCTTATCCCTAAACTAGGGGGCACGCCCCCTGGCCGCTGCGCAGCCCAACCCCCAGGGAGTAACTCGCCTCCTCTGATGCCCACTTAGCGGCCTCTCGTAAATTAATCTAAATAGAGCAGTTGTCAATAGCTGCAAAATTATGGAATCGTCTCAGTTTTATCGTAGAACGAACTGTGACGAAAAAAAATTAAGGGGTCAGAGAGAATTTTTAACCCTTCCGCCCCGTTCCTTCTTGTAACGCCTTTGTGACGTAGGTCCCTATACTCTAACGCGTAACAACAAAATGGCTGAGCACTCTCCTCGACCCCCTCCCTCCCCCTAGAGCGTTACATAATTTAGGGGCTTCCCCTTATCATGTAGTAATGAAGTAATGGTAGGGAACTAAAATTTCTAACCCATTCATAAAATGATTCCTCCGGATAGGGAAACCAAATGCACATCCACCGTATCTAAAATGAAAAAGTAAAAGCTCTATAATGCAAAATTGTAGTCCAATTCATTTGACAATCGGCTGCATATTCCACGCTCGGTGCACCGAAGTATACCGCAGCACCGCGAATTTCACGAGGGCTTTTTTCACCCTTTTTCTTCACCTCGGCGCGAGCATTCACTTTAACGCTGCATTGATAATTCATGCTGGCTAAGGGGGTTCTTCAGGAACGGGAAGGAAGCTTTCTCGCGGTGGGGCTGGAGGAGGGGGGGAGGGTGCGAAGTTGAAGTTGGCTTGTTATTTAGCACCCGCGGTAGCGTGGCCTGGCGACGCGACGGGACCATAAGTTAATGGAGTTGAGTTGTTGCTCCCAATTTATGACTTACGATCAGAGGGAGTGACAGCGGCGGCGGCGGCGGCGGGGGGGGGGGG
>NW_017547103.1:5335629-5499475 GCF_001854935.1 Bemisia tabaci | reverse complement strand
CCCCCCCCCCCAAAAAAAAAGCCTACACATCGATGAGCTGGTGCGCCATTTAAACGCATTAGCACTAGTATACTGGTACTCAGAGGCAAGTCGAAATCAAAAAGCGCTGCCTATCGGCTGAGCGCTTAAAAGTTGAAGAGCCACGGTGATGTAGGGTTGTAATCTAACTGAGAGTACATCGATTTTTAAACTGAACGAAAAAAGAATAGGTAACTCTTTTGCGAAGTCGGACAGTATACCTAGAAAGCGTCAAGATAACACTTTAGGCCACTTCTGCCAACTTCGATTTTTTTAAATTTAGTAAATTTAACTGAACATTTGAATTTTATGTCAAAAAAAAACCTTGGCACCTATTTTCACCGAAATCGATCGGACAGAAGCCGAGGTGGCATATTAGGCCACACTCACCATTTTGAATTTTGAAATTTTGAAAATTTGAGTTGAAATTAAGGTTGCCCGTCAGAAAATGCCCCCTGGTGCCAAATTTCACAAAAATCGATCGTGCGGGAGCCGCATATCGTACGATCAATAGGACTCTACGCAGTGGTAAACGCGGCACCAGTCAATTTACAAACGTTAGGGCGCCTTCAATTGCGTCTGATACTGTGCAATACTTCTGTGGTGGAATAGTTGCTCAGGGCGCCTTTCAGATTATCGCCTCGAATTGATTGCAGAAGATCTGTTCTTCTTCTCTTCCTACTTCTTGTTTTCCTCTTTTCTTCTTCCAGATTTCTAATATATTCTCATCTGATCTAAGTTAGGAGTTCTTAAAGCTGAATTTATCAAGCTAGGGCGACGCGACTTATCTACAACGGGCTTTTTAAGCAGAATCCGTTTATTTTGCGGAAGAATTTAGAGGAAAATAAGTCATGAAGTGACTTATCATCGCTTTTCTAACGTGTGGCCGTATCTTTATTTCCACGTGAGTCCCGAAAAGCATTGAGTTATACGGAGAACAGGGCTCACACGGAAACTGAGACACGTCCTGACGCCGAAGGAGCGACGTTATCACCATATCAAAAGTTTGGCAAAGAACAGCGAAACCGTTTCCCGTGCGCCCACATCTAAAACGAACTTTTTTTCGCGTGGGAAGATTTAATTTATAAGTTCTCCTCTATGTTTTCATTGAATTAACACAAGTTTATGTTACTACTTTGATGCAAGCAGATTAGGAAGAGCAGAAAACGAAGGAAGCGGTGTAACCTGCATCGACCCACTTCCCTTGTTTTTGGCGCCGAAGTCTAGAGCTTTAGCGTCCTACCTGTCCGCAAGGAGCTTTAAAACGTCGAACTTCGTTCTGCCCGATTTCAATTCGGTGTACCCTTCAGAGGGTTTTTTAGGGGATGACATTTTTCCGCGTCATTGATTGATTGCTTGACTTTACTCGCATCATTGGAACAAATTCACGTTTTCGAATACAAATATTACAAAATTTTCTTTAAAAAAAGTCATCAAAAAATCATGTTAAAAGAGGGATCGCCTAAAATCAATCGCCAAAATTAAATCGCCAAAAATAAAGTTACGTCCCTTCATCAGGGAAACGACAAATAATAACTCGGGGCCCCTCTCTCTGTGGTGGATCCGAAATCTCTAAAAATTCCAACTCCCTCCTCGAAGTATAGGTACCTACGATATTTTTGCCGTAGGAAGCGTGGGCGTGGGGTATTTTCGCGGGGGCCGGAATAAGCGGGGGCGCTCGGCAATATGGCCATTAACAAAGGGCGAAAGTCGAAGGAACTCCCTGCCGGAAACACCGCGCCGCGAATAAATTAGGCACCTCATTAAGCTTCCCGCTGAGGTCATTGCTCGCGTCTCGTTAACCGGAGACGCTTTGCCTCGTAAATCCTTTGATTTAGAAACTTCCGCGAGGAAGCATCTTTTTGCATTTATTCCCTCCCCTCCCCGCCCGTCACTCTCTATTTCATCCCCGCGATGCACATTCCGGGTTGTATCCAAAGTCGCTCGCTTTAAACATCTTCTTTCCTGAGGGGTGCCTCCTATCGTTCGCTTTTGTTTTTTCTTATAAAAATATTACACAAAACTAGCTCTAATAATGGAAATTCGTTTCGGAATTGGAAATTACAATGTCTAACCTATTTGTAAAAATACTCACAGGGATAGGGAAAGTAATGGTACGTACGTCGTTTTTAAACTCACTGAAAAAAAAATTGCTTGGATTAAGCATGATGATTCTTGAATTTGCCGCCAAGAATTTTTTTTATCTTGCTTTAAGCTGGCTTATTCTTGATACAAGAAAAATAATGTTCGGGTTAAACAAAAAAGTAGCTTATATTAAGCAGAAAAATTATTGATTTAAGAAGAAATACCTACTTCTTGGCGGCTTTAAGATTCTTTTTTTTTTTCAGTGTTGAGTCAGATATTGTCGTTCCGAATTGCAATATGAAGTTTAATTTAACGAAACAGAACAAAAGAAAATGAGAAACCGAGCCTAAAGAGAACGACAAGCAAAATGCCTGGGACGTTCTGGGGGTGGTTTTAACCCCCTCTTTGACCAGGAAACAAAAAAAATATTTCTCAAAATTGCAAAAACTGCACTTAAGCGCCTTGTCCTCCAAGCCCCTCAATTCAGCAGAACGCCTTCCTGTTTCAAATTGTTTCCTGTCATTTTGAAAAGGGGCCCTGGCGTTTTGAAGAGAATTTCGGTTGACTTGACGAGAATTCTCGCCCGGGAAATATCTACTAGAAATTGTTTCTCTGTGCATTGATCTGTAAAAAAATAAATTTTTCGTTGAAATGTGGAAGTGACAGATGTGACTTAGTTCGTGTCTGCTTATCGCGGTCCAAATACGTCAAATTGAACGTCCCCTCAAGCACATAACCGCAATAAAGCACTTGGCGACCTTTTGAACCCTTGAAAATAATTTAAAAACTCATTCTAGATAGAGCTAGCCTCCCAGCCAATCACATTAAAGCCCCGGAGAAAGGGAGATGGAGTCAGTCGGTTTTTTGCCTGATTAAAATGTGCCCGTGAGGCTGGGGCTTGTTGCGCATATTTTACCGCCGGTGAGTGCCATTAAAGCCGCTTCGGTTGACAATGGAGAGGTAGACTTTTCAGAGAACTGCATCGGAACGTAGATATTTAATCATATTAAGTGGGATTAGATGCGCTTAGCGTCGAACATCCTTCGAATAATATCCCAGGCTTTTCGTATTTCATTACGATTCTGCTCCTCGGCTAATTATCTCCGACAGAATTCATCTCGCGATATCCTGCGCTTTCACGGTGTCTTCTTTCATTTCAAATTTTTGTATACTGAAAAAATGACGATTTTTTTTTTTTTTTTTTTTTTTTTTTTTCTTCAATTCTCTTTCATGTGAAAGAAAAAATATTTGAGGCAAAGGATTTTTTGTCATCGATGATAATTTAAGTTTCTTCGAAATGATAAATGACGCATTTAAATTGAGAAAAAATTCCTTGCATCAAAGAAATTTTACTTTAACGAAGGGCAGATTTTTTATCCCCCTTTATATTGTGAAATCCCCCTTTGGTTGTTCTTAAAACAACCTCTATTGCAAATGATCAAATCTCATTCTCAATAAATATCTGTATAGATATGATAAAAGCGATTTGAGTCTCACCCGACGTTTCTCTATTATGCTCTTGAGAAACCATGTCATAAGTAAATGTCGTGAAAAGCCCTTTTCCCATCGTAGTATTTCAAAATGTACATGTTTACATTTCTTTAAAAGGTAATGAACTAGAATATCCCCTTGATATTTTTTGTGGGTCTATTTCAATGAGTCAGGAAAATACACCAAACCTTTTGAAAAAACTATTGGATGCTTTTATTCAAAGAAAATAAAATACACAGTTTGAAAGTAGGTTTCCATACCCTTCTGAAAGTTTTTGAAAAACGCAGGACTCTTTTATTTAGCCCATTTCTTCTTTTCTCTCAATTTTTGGCCAGCCTTTGAGGCCTTCACCTCGTCCCCTCGAAAGCATAATTTGACTTCATTTTGAAGTAGGAGCTGGCTTACTCCTGAAATCTTTTACCTGCATACAAAAATTATTCGCACGTATGATGTTTCTAAAATTAGCCAAATATTGTAGCTCTTTATCCCTAAACTAGGGGGCACGCCCCTTGGCCGCTGCGCAGCCCAACCCCCTGGGAGCGATTCGCCTCCTCTGATGCCCGCTTAGCGGCCTCTCGTGAGTTAATCTAAATAGAGCGGCTATCAATATCTGCAAAAATTATGGAATCGTCTCAGTTGTATCGCAGAACGAAGTGTGACGAAATAAACATTTAGGGGTCTGAGAGAATTTTTAACCCTCCCTTCTTCCTTCTTGTAACGCTTTTGTGAGATAGGTCCCTATCCTTGAACGCGTAAAAACAAAATGACTGAGCATTCTCCTTGAGTCCCCCTTCCCCCTAAAGCGTTATATAATGTAGGGTCGGCCCCTTATTACGTAGTAATAAAGTAATGGTAGGGAACTAAAATTTCTAACCCATTCATAAGACGATTCCTCCGGATAGGGAAACCAAATGCACATCCACCATATCTAAAATGAAAAAGTAAAAGCTCTATAATGCAAAATTGTAGTCCAATTCATTTGACAATAGGCTGCATATTCCACTCTCGGGGCACTGGAGTATACCGCAGCACCGCAAATTTCACGAGGGCTTTTTTCGCTCTTTTTCTTCACCTCGGCGCGAGCATTCACTTTAACGCTGCATTGATAATTCATGCTGGCTAAGGGGGTTCTTCAGGAACGGGAAGGAAGCTTTCTCGAGGTGGGGTTGGAGGAGGGGGGAGGGTGCGAAGTTGAAGTTGGCTTGTTATTTAGCACCCGCGGTAGCGTGGCCTGGCGACGCGACGGGACCATAAGTTAATGGAGTTGAGTTGTTGCTCCCAATTTATGACTCACGATCAGAGGGAGTGACAGCGGCGGCGGCGGCGGCGGGGGGGGGGGGTNGGACGTGAGCGAGGAGGAATCGGTGGGAAAGAGCATCTAGCCGAGACTTCAGCACTCAATTACGTCGCTGCAGCCGAGTTCCTAGTCCGGAGTCGAGAGATTTTCAAAAGGGGGAAAAGGGGAACTCTCCCGCTTTTGCATGTCGCACAGTGGAAGAAGCAGTGGAGAGTGGGTACGAAATTTTTTATTGCTGCTTCTGAGAGTGCTTTATGAGCTGCGTTTGCGGTATTTTTCAAATTTTTTTTCTGATGTGGACAATTTTAGAGAAACACACAAATTGATTGCGGCAGACGCACAAGTCGTATAGTCAGCAAATTGGAGATGTAGCCAACGTGCGTTAAAATCAAGAAAACTGGAAATATCCATACAGAGGGAAACGACGATTTGTAGTGTTTTTTTTTTTTTTTTTGTCAAAACTGTAAATTTTAAAAAATTTCACATCATGTCCGATCCATACTAGCTATCCATCCTACCATCCATACTACTCCGATCCAAGCTAGTCAATGGACTAGCTTCACTGTGAGCCGTGTGCTTTGTGCGCCAGCACGGGCCAATCTTATTGGGCTCAGCCTCCGGCTTTGGGATTTATTCAAAATGACTCCCTTTCTTTTTTGCGCTCGGCTTAAGGTCAGCGGCGTGGAGTGCTTTGCGATATATCGATTGATCTGCCATTCAAACCTATGAAAAAAGATCGATAAACAGGGTGTTCGCAGCGAACACCTTAATAATCGATTCTTTACAATAGCTTCAAATGGTGAACTATCGAAAGTCGATCATTCACGCCATGCCACTGCTTATGGTCATCTTGTATGGAGCACCGATGTAAGGATTTACCGCCGGATAAAGAAAAGATGGAATGGTTGAGCCGTTCTGCCTTGTTACCGAAAAAGGAGCGCAGTAATACCTCGATTATTAAGTGACTAGGGGTTATAAGCCCCGTGGCCGCTTAGCGGGCTAACCCCCCCCCTACCTCGGCGTTGTGCGTTATGTGTTCCTCTTATAATTTTATATTTTTTAGTATAATTTATGCCGAGGCCGCTTCCAATATTGAAAAATTTGGATACATTGAAACCACCCAAATAATTTTAACAAATGCAAGGGTTGTGAGCATGTTTGACATCTACCGGGAAGAAATAGAGAGCTCGGTCCACACTCCTGCTAATTCTTTCAACGAGTTCTGACTTGTTCCCGCCCACTCCTAGCAAATTATCCACCAGTTCATCGTTATTTGCTCCTGTGCTGATCGAGCCCCCCATTGCGACACTGGAAATTGAACGTATCAAAATGTACGAGATGACAGTTAGAATGGGCTACTGAAAATGTTACAAAAAAAATTACAAACTAAATTAAATAGATGTCGTGCACGACGCCATGTCCAGGCAGTTATGCTGGTATGGGCATGTGCAAAGAATGTCGGAGGAGAAGTTGCCCAAACAAGTTCTGGATTGGGTACCACCTGGGAAGAGGCGACGGGGACGTTCCGTAAAGGGTTAGCGGCAGGGCGTTGACGAGGAAATGTTGCGGTGTCAGTTGCCCGATAACCTCTGGGAACACGGGCATATGTGGCGTTTGGGGGTCGTAGAACGCCAGAGTGCGTTGTAGAGCGACTTTATATGTATATACCAGGACGAGGGTTGTCGAGAAAGTAAGTTTATCCATCCAATGTCTCATATACTAAGATTGATAGAGAAAGTCGGCGAAAAGCGTTGAAAAGCCACTTCTTCCAGATTTCTGTGGCGGTATAGATTTTTAAATTCAGTTCTACAGAATAGTGGAATTTTCTGAACCCACCTCCTCTCGAGGTCCGAAATTGCACTTTTCTATAGATTTCTATCAACTTAAATGTAAAACTCTATATCGCATTATATAGCTGAGAGTAGCGTTTCCTTAGCGCTTTCACCGATTTTCTCTATAGATTTTAGTATAGGAGAAAATGAACAGGTAAACTTACTTTCCTTACTTTCCCTCATATATATGTCATTTGAGGCTCTGTCTGTAACCAGAACGCACGAACTTGTCCAACTTCCTAACGTGTTTGTTTGACATGATCATATAATTTGAAAAAACTGAACAAAGGTAATCGCATATAAATTCGATTTTTGCCTAAGAAAACCGGTTTTCAACGAGTCAGAATACTCGTTTTTTTTTATCAAAAACTCAACTTTAACTACTTCCGATAAGCAGGGTATTACCGCTAATCCAAGTATGAAGTCTTGAGAAAATTAACCTAGAGCCTCTTGTTTTAATTGTTTGAGAGGCGTGCTATTTCCTGACTAATAAAGATCTCGCATTCAGCAAAAGGGAACCACCTCTCTTACCATGAGTACTTTTAAAGTCACGCAACTTCTTTGCTTTGAAAATTAATGATTGTATGCATTGTAAGGAAAGTTACCCAATCGATGTCCTTTAAAATTAATAATTTTTGGTACAAAAACGAAATATACGTGTAATATTCAAGGCATTTTGGGATAAAGATGGAGAGCCTCGATTTTTACAAAATTGCATTCCAGCTTGTTCCCTTCTGATAAATGTGATCAAAATAAAATAATTGAAAAGGAGAGAGAGAAACTCTAATGAATGAATATCAAAACAAACTGCTCCAGCAATCTAGCTGAGGAATCTACTCAGGCAAAAAGTCATGAATATTCAAGAGATTAATTATTTAATTAAAATGATGATCTTCGTACTTTCAGAGAAATGAGGGTTAAATAAATTAGGTGACACAGTTGCATAATATGAAGTTTTAAGACGAGTAAGATGTGCATCTGTCTTTGTAGCGACGAAATTGCATAGTGCATCGCATCGGCGGTAATAAATACTGCAAATCTCACCCAATTTTGTACTGTTCTTATAGTTCGTTGTTTGTTCTTAATTTGGCCATGATTCTGATTCTTTTTCAATTTTTCAGGAAACCAGCTGGACTCTTATGTAACGTTAAAATTGCAAAATGTGAAGTCTACGACGGTCACGGTAAAGGGACCCAACCCTGCGTGGGAACAAGACTTCTTATTGTAAGTTCATTTGCCTAATTTTTCTATCCTATCAGACAAAATTTACGGTGCATGCCCAAGTTTCAATAATAAATAATTTGTCCGAGAGTAAAAACATTCCATTACGCAAGAAGAGATGATTCATAGTTGGCCTCTTCTTTGTTTAATAAATGAATTTTATTTGAGGTTCGGAACTACTTTTGGGACCAAACCTCTTAACTGCCGTTTTATTTGAGCTCAGAACTTCCGATCCTGGAAATTTCAAGGAAAAATACCCATACATTCCTCAAAAATACATGTTCTATTCGGTAACAGTGGGACATTTGGCAACTCTCGAATGTTCATACGACGTTCTTACTTAGTACGGAAATTTTTTGGCTCATTTTATGAAGAGCATGTGTGCTTCTAGTTTCCCTGCGCAGAGATGTGCTCTCATAGATGGGCTGCAAATAGTGGATCAAAACTGGTCTTCATTCTGTAGTAAGGGACCACAATTTCTGGCTCAGTTGGATGTATTTATGCTAAAAGGAATGGAGTAAGTGGAAAGATGGGTTGTGCTCGTAGAAGCTGCATAAGAAACATTGTAAAAGTGGATGTAGGTCCTTTTGAGAAAATGGAAAAGCGGGATTTGACATTAAATTAAAAGGAACTGAGCGATAACTCGTGAGCCGTGGATATGCCACAAGAGCCTTGTGGATAGGGCTCATGAGTTAAAGAGACCGGCCAACTTAACGGTCTCCCCGTCGTGCGGCTCTCGTTTGTCGCCGCTGACGTCACTAGCGCTTTTAAATTCCCATTAATTCTAGTGGCCCTCAACTAAGGAGCACACCCCATCTTTCCACTTGCTTATAGTTCCATTTAGCATAAATACGTCCAGTTTAGAAACAACGTGTGCGCCGTTAATTTCCCTATACCTATGTAAGTGTTTCTATGGTTGAGTCAGAAATTGTAGTTCCTAATGATGCTAAATGAAGTCCAATTGGATCGCATTTAGCAAAAAAGAACAAGCGCGATTTCAGTGTTTTCAAAATCGTGCAACTTCTTCTTTCCTTTTAGAAACACTCAACATATATACAGTATTGAAATGTACACATTTATTTTCCTTTAAAATTGGCAATTTTTTAGTTAGAAGCAAAACATATTTTCTTCCTTGAGAGATTTTTTGGATAACAATGGAACAGCAACATTTTAACAACACTGTCAGTAGCGTGGCGTGAATTGCGATGTATCGATTGTTATGCCATTTAAACCTATGGTAAAGAATCGATTATTAAGGTGTTCCCTATTTATCGATCCTTTTTCATAGGTTTAAATGGCATAACAATCGATATATCGCAATTCAAGCCACGCCACCGAACACTGTGGTTCATTTTTGCTAAATGGGATCCAATTGAGCAACGCAGTTCAATTAAAAACGAGAGCAGAGATTTCGAAACGCCGCGGGCGCGTTTCGAGTTTTGGCCGTTTCGGCGCGGGCACGCACTCGACGAGCGACCACGTGTCGTACCTGTTACGCGCCTGGCGAGTGGCGGGCCATGCAAAACGCGGGCGTGTTCGTGCGTAAATACGCGCGACTCCGTCCCTGCCATCCCTGCCATCCCTGGCCCCGTCCGCGGCCGGGCGAATCGATCCCTCCGCAAATAACCAACAGCTGTTGGCAGTGGAGCAACTACCTGTAAGAGTGTTGGGCGTCGCGGCGGCGCGGCGAGGGGTGGGGGGATCCCTTCATCGCGCCCTGTGCAGCAGCCCCGAGCTCGCCCGTAACGACGCCGCCGGCGCGATGAGCTCCTGCTTCTGCTTCTGTTCGCCGCTTCTTGCATCGGGACGCGCGTTCGGCGTCGGGCTTAATCAATCCTCGCCGTTAGTTCCCGGAGAAACCGCCAGGCCGCGCTCATAAAATCCGAGCGCAAACAGACTAATTGGATCGCATTTAGCAAAAAGGAACCAGCGCGATTACAATGTAAAAATGGATCGAATTTAGAAAAATTGAACCAGCGTGATGACAGTGTAAAAATGGAACGAATTTAGCGAAAAGGAACCAGCGCGACTACACTGTAAAAAGGGATTGAATGTAGCAAAAAGGCACCAGCGCGATTACCATGTAAAAACGGATCGAATTTAGCAAAATTGAACCAGCATGATGACAGTGTAAAAATGGATCGAATTTAGCGAAAAGGAACCAGCGCGATTACAATGTAAAAATGGATCGAATTTAGCGAAAAGGAACCAACGCGATTACAATGTACAAATGGATTGAATTTAGCAAAAAGGAATTAGCGCGATTACAATATAAGAAGGGATCGAATTTAGCAAAAAGGAATTAGCGCGATTACAATATAAGAAGGGATCGAATTTAGCAAAAAGGAATTAGCGCGATTACAATGTAAAAATGGATCGAATTTAGCAAAAAAGGAACCAGCGCAATTACAGTGTTGTTAAAATGTTTCTTCTTCATGATTAAGGACACCGCACCAAGAACAGGCTATAGGCGTATAGGTCGTTATTATGCCCATCTGCTTTTCGGATTCCACGTACCGTGGACTATGCTGTGGTAGCGATAGAATATATAAATAGATAACGGCTCGAGGTCGAAAAACCTTTTTTTCCCGAGTGATGTCAGGCCTCTGGATCGATGCGGGTGCAAGAACGACCTATAAACGGGCCTATAACGTGCTAGTTACCCCTTCCTTTACTCACTATTGATATTCTTTCATTTTGCGTTAATCATGCGTGATTAAAATGATTTATACCTCATATTGTCACCAAAATGACTGTTGGGCGTAATAATGGCCTATAAACCGCGCTTTTTTAAATTAAATATATGAGAGTATAAACCCAAAGTGTATCGCAAAATCTACCCGGCATCCTTCAATAGAAGGGTTGGGTCACCCAAAAACACCAAAACAGGGTACCTGCATAGAAAAGTCTGCGCAGTACATCAAAAACAAAACTTTAAATGCGTTTTTCTCAAAACGAGGTTTCCAGTTCTTCAATTGAAATAGCCTCCATGCACGCTAGGCTTGTTGATTTCCTTTGACATTTTTGCATTGGTGACTGCATAGCTGAAGTGCGCTCTAGCTAGAATTGTATTTAGCAAATGGGTGGTTTTTATACGAGGATTAAAAATAAACAAGTGGTACGGAACAAACCAAAAGAATATGAACTATTCAAAACGATAATCCGGGTATCGGAACTTGGCTGTTTTAAAAACGCCTTCAAATGCGGCGTGATACCTCACGCATTCCGGAGAGTTCAAATAGTTGTATTATTGCGCCTTAGAAATGCGACGGCAGATTACAATTGAAATAACCTTCATACACGCTAGTCTTGTCGATTTCCTTTGACATTTTAGTAGTCGTGAATGCATAGCTAAAATGCGCTCCAGCCAGAAGTGTATTCAGCAAATGAGTAGTTTTTATAGGAGGATTGAAAACAAACGAATGGTAGGAAATAAAACATAATAATAAAAACTTTGCAAAACGATAATCCGGGTATCGGAACTTGGCTGTTTTGAAAACGCCTTCAAATGCGGCGTGATACCTCACGCATTCCGGAGAGTTCAAATAGTTGTATCATTGCGCCGTAAAAATGTGACGGAAGATTACAATTGAGAACACCGCACCAAAAACAGCATATAGGCGTATAGGTCGTTATTACGCCCATCTGCTTTTCGGATTCTACGTACCCTGTACTATGCTGTGGTAGCGGTAGAATATAGATAGGTTACGGCTCGAGGTCGAAAAACCTCTTTTTTCCGAGTTAAGTCAGGCCTCTGGATCGATGGGTGCAAGAACGACCTATAAACGAGCCTATAAGGTGCTAGTTACCCCTTCCTTTACTCATTATTGATATTCATTTTGCGTTAATCATGCGTGATTAAAATGATGTATACTTCATATTGCCACCAAAATGACTGTTTGACGTAATAATGGCCTATAAACCGCGCTTTTTTAAATTAAATATATGAGAGTATAAACCTAAAGTGTATCGCAAAATCTACCCGGTACCCTTCAATAGAAGGGTTAAGTCACCCAAAAACACCAAAACAGGGTACCTGCATAGAAAAGTCTGCGCAGTACATAAAAAACAAAACTTTAAATGCGTTTTTCTCAAAACGCGGTTTCCAGTTATAGGCTGTTCTTGGTGCGGTGTCCTCAATTATCAAAAAGATATCCAAGAATAGTAAATAGTTTTGGCTTCCTTCCAAAAAAACTGGTGATACTAAAGTAAAATAAACGTGTAAATTCTAATATGGTGCACATGTATTAGGTATTTTAAAAAGAAAATAAGAAGTTGTACGTTTTTAAAAACACTGTAATGGCGCTGGTTCATTTTTGCTAAGTGCTATCCAAATGTTGCTTCTTCAAAAGTTATCTAAAAAGTTCTTGGAGAACAGCAAATACTTTTTGCTTCCCACCAAAAAATTGTTAATTTTAAAGGAATATAGTCCAGTAAATTTTGATACTATGCATATATCAAGTATTTTTGAAGTAAAAAAAGAAGTTGCACAATTTTTTAAACGCTGTGATTCCGTTGGTTCCTTTTTTGCCAAATACGATCCAATTTAGGATCGCTCTATTTTCTCTCTGTCTTCCTTGTTTATCAAGCTCAATAATCTGCCTGAAGAATTACCAAGTAATACATAATACCTATCAAAATATAAGTAATTAGCAGAGCAGAGATAGTTCAGTGTGTAGTGATTAACTCAATAGGTAAATGAGGTGTTACTTGTTCCGTAGAAATTGTTATCATCTGAAAACCCCCGAAAGTAATCAGCAGAATTTTTGGAATACAAAATAAAATGCATCTTCGGCTAATGAGCTCTATTGTCTTCTTCTACAGTCTCTGTCCGTAGATCTACAACATTGAGTGAGGAGGGAGAAGAAAAACTGGAAGTATGAGATTTCCGCACAAAATCTGGGATTTTGACATTTCCACACAAAGATAGTGATTAACGTTTCCGCCCAAAATATTTCCCGCAAAAGTTACATGAAGTTACACGAGTTTCCTTGCCATCGAATGATGAAAAAACTTACGTTGCTATATTTTACAAATAATGTAGCGATCCCCGATGACCAATAGATTAGTAAGATGTATATCTCTCTAATTTTTCTAAAAAAAATGTGTACGTCAATTAGGAGAAACAAGATTCAATGAAGATGTTGCATGTGTGAGGAATTTGCGATTTGACTATTGATTTCCATGAAAAATTTTGCGAGAAACACGACGGTACCACTGGTTTTCTTTGGAAATAGGGGGCAAGTACATTAGCAGTGATGCCGTGTTTTCAATTTTTGAGTCCCCGAATGGAGTGGCAGCCCTGTCAATGTATTTGCTCCCTATCTTCGCATGGAGAGTTTGTCTTGATGTAGACGTGGACTCCCAGGATAGCGTGGGATATCCCCTCCGTTTTGGCCTTAACTTGAGAGCTTTTTTTGAGCTTGGGAGTTGATATCAGAGAAAACCAGTGGGACCATCGTGTTTCTCGCAAACTTTTACATAAGAATCATAAGTCAAATCGCAAATTTCTCACACATGCAACATCTCCATTATCTGTGCGGTGTTGCAAATCGTGCGAAGAACAATTTTTTTCTGGTTGATTTTGCATGCAGAAATGTCACACGAGGTTTTTGTGTGGAAATGTCAAAATCGGAAATTATGCGCGAAAACGTCAACCCGCCGAAAACTCAATAAGTTGATTTTGTGATGATTGATTTGTTGCAGTTTCCCTCTAGTTCTTCTATAAAAATTGTGTACGCTGATAAAGAGAAACACGATTCAATTATCTGCGCGGTGTTGCCAAATCGTGCGTATAATGAAGTTTTTCTAGTTGATTTCGTGCGGAAATGTCACTCCAGGTTTTTGTGTGGAAATGTCGAAATCGGAAATCATGCGCGGAAACGCCAACCCACTGAAAACTCAATAACCTGATTTTGTGATGATTGATTTGTTGCAGTGAAACGAACGATGTGAACTCCGGGTTGCTGATCGAGGTGTGGAGTCGTGGGATGATCTGGGACCGCGCTCTTGGTTACCACTACTTGCCCCTTCACATCGTGCCTTATTCAAATGAGGTAAGTCCTCTATGCCGAGCCTCCACTTCATCCAGACTTCATTTTCCAATTAGGAACTACAGTCTCTAGCTCATCCCTAAAAACACGTATGTGCACAAGGAAACGAGTCCCGCCTACGTTGTTTAGAAACCGAGCCATAGATTGTAGTTCCTAATTGCAAAATGTAATCAATTTACCAAAAGGGACTCTAGTATGACACCGTCACCCACGCCACTTCGTGCAGTTCTGTTTCTCCCTAATTGAATCGGCTCTTCCCAGAGCGACCCGTCTCCCCTGCCGGTGATATTGTTTTCGACCCTCTCTTTAGAACACGGATCCTGCGGGCGCTCTATTTTCCCGCGTAAAAAATTGTGGAAAATAGGATGCACAGGAAAGAAAACACATTAGATCTAGAGTCCAGACTCTTGAAAACATTGACAAGAAAAAATACTCTTGATTCAATCGGATTTTTGCTTGAATCAAAACGAAATCCGCTTAAATTAAGAGGCTTGGTTCTTGTTTTAAGCTAGATTCTGATTGAATCAAGAGTATTTTTTCTTGTCGATTTTTTTAAGAGTCTGGACTCAAGATCCAATGTGTTTTTTTTCTAGTGTGGCCTCAGTCGGGGAAAACTATGGAAAGCAGGTAAAGTCAGTGAAAAATAACACTCGATCCAATTTCTAAAGGAGGCGAACGAAAAAAAAATGTTCAGTCGAAGCACATTTTTTCAGACGTCCCTATAATCAACAAAGTAACTATGAATTCTTTCTTTCTTCTTCGGTGTGTGTATCAAGTCTCCACCAAGAGGTGACGGAAAACCTTTGTATTCTCCTTGCATGTCCTTTTTGAAGTGTCAAAAGTTGATGGATTTGTCGCATAAAACGAGCAAACGAGAGGGGAGAACGAGAGATAGGTTGATTTGTACACAACAGCGGTGCGTCCTTTTCAAACGACAATGCCCCGATACCCGAAGGCGTTTAAAATCGTTGAATTTTTGACGTTACAAGAAGCATTTCCTTCTTATGTAGACAAAAATTCCACACAAATCGGCAATATCGCGTTTCCTCGTTTTAATCTTCTCAGCGTCTGTGTTTATTAAATTTTAAAGTTTCCCCTTCGACAAAATTACTCTTCTCTCAATTTGATAAGTGATCCTCCCCCCTCGCCCCTCCATCCGCTCCGCGTGGCTCATATTCACAAAAATTGTGTTTTCAACGCTTCCTCTCACGTTTTAAAATTTTATGGGTGTCACACCACTATGAACGGTATCATCAAGGGTTTCTCGGAGCCTTTTTTTTACGCGGAGAAAAACTTGATTACCCTAGATATTCTGATAAAACGTTGCCCCTCTGACGTAAGGACGCATCTCAATTTCCGCGTGAGCCGTGTTTCGCATACAAATCCATGCTTTCTAGGGCTCATGTAGAAATCGAGATACGCACTGAAAAAAAAATTCTCGGCGTTTTTACCAAGGTCCGTTGGTATCTTCACCATCTCACTTTCTTTACCGATCATTGGTAATTTTACCAAGACATACTGGAAAGCTTACCTAAAAACTGGTATTTTTACTGTTCTTTCAGGTAAGAATACCACTTTTATTGGTAATCAATTCCCGATAACTTTGCCATTTTATCTCCGTAATTCTACCACAGTCGATAAAAAATATTGGCGTTTTTACCAAGGTCCAGTAAAATTACCGAAAAAGTTCAATAAATTTACCGAGATTTCTCGGTAAAATTACCAATTCCATAAATGGTAATTTTACCAAGAAAAAACTGTGATCAAATAGAACCCTGAATTCTTGATAATTATACTCTTTTCTTAGTAAATACACCGAAATTTTTTTTTCAGTGCGCCCTTACGTCAAAAGAGCGACGATTCGAGAGTGACTTTGAGTTAAAGTTGAATCGGAGATACTTTATGAGACATTCAAAGCTTAGACCTTCGCGAAGAAGTTTTTTTAAAAGAAATCTAAAAGGGAGATCATGAAATGAATCCGTCTGTACTCGAAATGTGTTTGACTGTGAGGGAACGTGTTTTACCCGTTCATTACTCATTGGAAGAAATGCTGCCTTGCATTGGATGTGGATCTCCATTTGATCTTTGTCCTCGTTTAAGAAACCTCCAACTTTTTAATGAGCACAGAATAAAGTTATTTTTCTCCCACGTAAAGATGTCTAAAAATAATTGCAGGTATCCCTCAACGAACCGTCTAAAAGAACGCAGTGGCTCGATACATTTTGGAGCCAATGAGATCCAAAAGATACACTTGAAAGCAACAGTTTGAACCCAGGAGTGGTCCCTAACGTTTAACTGCAAAAGAGTATCATATCAGCGTTCCTAGCCTAGAAATAAGTGAAAAAAGTCGGTTTCGTTTGAAAGGTGACCATTCAATCTGAAAAACGACAACAATATGTATTTCTAAAATCGTTCATTACTAACACCATTTTGAAATATGATTGTAGAGGAAAGAGTAGCCAAGGTGTTATTTTAGTATTTTATTAAATAAATAGATAAATAAGTGAATACACATATAACGCCTTGGCTACTCTTTAGTATTATAGTATTTTAGTAACTAAATAAATAAGTGAATACACATATAATACCTTGGCTACTCTTTTCTCTGCAATCTTATAACAAGATGTAGCCGGAAACGACCTGTATAATATGATGCTTCTCTGCAAGAGAGTATCGGCGTTTTTAACTGCGCCGTTCCCAAAGTCCATAAAAAGAAGCTGGTCTCATTTTTACCGAAGCTGTTCATTCAACCTGAAAAACGGCAACAAGGTGTAGCTGGAAACGGTCCATTTATGGGGCTCTTAATCTCGTATTGACATCACGTGTCGGCTACCAGGTTGCCCCCTTGCATAACATCGAGCTGCCCTCGGAAGATGGATAAGACAAATGAACATCACCTGGAGGGCGCATGCTATCTACATTTCGGCGTGAGCCTCCGGGGGAGTAACGGAGCACCATCTCTGGGGCTCACGTAGGATGCAGATAGGGGGATTTCGGTTAAACGCGTCCGAATATAAATCTGTAGGGGAAGGGACTTCGAGTAATCGCTCTCGAGGGATTGGTGAATTTCCTCCGCCAAAAACCGCAACCCTTAAATCTGTTAAGCAAATTGTCCGCCCCGAAGTCCATCGAGGAACCAATAAAAGACCCCAATATATACCGCGTCGACTCTTGAGCTGGTGACCGCGGGAGACGCCTTATGAAAAGGTTGAAGTTTAATATCATGTAAATTAGTGCCTCGACGGTTCGAGTTGAGGAACATGAATGTCTGTCGAGGGACAGTATTCTGATCAGGCATTTCGTTGAACAACTTGCAGTTACTTGGTGAAATTTTGGAGACTTTCATCCTTTATTTATTGATTTTTTGTATTTATTCATGTATTTTTGTATTTCCGTTTTATCGTTATTTGTAAACCCCCAAAAACCGCAATATTAGCATCGGCAATCACATAACTCGGTTTGCGAAGTCGCAGACTTCCTTTCTTGCTTTATTTTTCAAACGGAAAACTACTAAACGGCAATTCTTTCAAAACTGCCGTGATTTTTCTTCTCAGAGCGAAGAAAATTCTGTTCTCTTTTAAAAAAATAACATAGAGGCGGAGATTTTCGGAGACCGCAAACGAGATATGTGATTGCGGACTTACGCCGTCGATATGATCAACTAAAAATTTATGTTACGGTGAATTTTCTTCATTCTGATAAATTATTATGTTATTTTATCCAATCTAATTCACAAAATTACCAGTGTTTTTTGATTTATAAATGCTGCTATAAATTGAAATAAATGCTCATTTAAAGTGAGAAATCATCAGCACGGCGCAAAAAGTATCTAAAATTTTACAAAAAAACGGACTTTTTGTGAAAAAAACTTTTTTACAAAAAGTCCTGGTATCCGTATTCAATAACGTTTAGCATGCTTTTACTTCATTAGAGGAAACAGTGACTTGATTCAAGAAGAATTATGCTACATACCGCTGAAGAAGATTATCCCATGAATCAATAAAAACAATAATGCTTGTATAAAGAAGATATTTAAAATGCCTATGTGAAAAGAAAAATCACTTACATCAAGCAGAGACCTACTTTCATTTCTTCTTTCACTTCAATTTATTCTTGATTCAAAATAATCTTCTTAACGGCATACTCAATAATATTTCTGTCTAAATCGAGTTACTTTTATCTCTAATGTAATTCAAAGCATATGCTAAACGTCATTAAATACGAATGCTAGGACTTGGTAAGTTTTTGGACTTACCGCTCTCTTTTTGTGCCGTATTATGTAGTATTTTGATTTATTTTGCGAGGAAAACTCCGTACTCTTCAAGGATGCCTGTCATGCTTGATGAGTTGGAGAGCCTTCAATTTCGTATGATACTGTGCAACATCTCTGTTGCGAAATAGTTGCTTGAAGCGCCGCCGCGTTGCGGCGAGTGAGGGCGACCAGCGCGACACGCGCACTGGCGCCTACAAACCTAACAGGGATACTTCACGCATTACTCAATGCGTGAAGTATCCCTGTTAGGTTTGTAGGCGCCGTGTACGCATTGCGCAATGCGTGAAGTATCCCTGTTAGGTTTGAAGGCGCCAATGCGCGAGTCGCGCTGGCAGCAAGCCGCTCCGCTCTGTGTTTGGCTCTAAAATTTAAACTCGCGGAGTTAGCGAATTTCAACTTATGATTTTGAAATGTTTGCATACTCTGCATGGATTATTCTCATTTTAAATTCATGGGAAAAAAATGTATTAAAGGCAAATACAACGTGTGTTTTGTAAATAGGTGGTTCTTGTTACATTTAATGATTTCTAAAGGACTTTAATTTTTTCTTTCATATTGTGTGCTTTTATTGTGCTACAGCATGATGTACGCGCAACCAAACGCTCAAAATTAGACGTATTTGACTCTGAAAAATCTACTTACAAATGGCTTAAAACCAAAGATTGCGTGTCTCTTGGTTTTTTTTATTGGCCTGCTTTTTCGACCCATAGATGAAAAAAATTGCGCACATCAAAATTTTGTTTTCGTGGACCATGGGTCATTTCCTCATGAAGGGTCGCAATTGCGGAAATGGACTACTGAGTAGAACTTGGTATCAAGTCGGTGACTTGTACCTATCAGTTTACATTTTTGATCTGACGTGGTATATTTTGTGAAACGCTGAGCATAAAATGTCCGACAGAAGGAAGAAGCGGGGAAAATTTTACTTCAAAATGTGCTCAAAGTGACTTTTGAATAATTTTCCTCCTGAAACGCTCCCCTCATCCCGCTAAACTTTACTTTTGGAGGAGGAACATCATAATCTCATAATCATATATTAGTGGAACCTATAGTGTCGCCACTCTCAAGAATCCGCTGGTGATCTCGAGGAGTATGCATTTTTATCAACAGCGTGGCAAGCTTTGCGATACATCGATTGATCTACCATTTAAACATATAGGAAAGGATCGATAAACAGGGTGTTCGCAACGAACACATCAATAATAGATTATTTATCATAGCTTCAAGGGGGAAATATCGATAGTCGATCATTCACTCCTTGCCGCTGATTGTTATGCACTCGTAATATAGCTCCAGTTAAATTCCATTCTGCTGTCTTTATGAGGTACGTCCTTTTCCATGCGGACGTTGCCATACTGCCTTTGAGGAATTATATATGCCCTGAAAAAACAAGTTTTTAAAGTTTTGGGGGATTATCTATGAATCTAATTATATCCATTAATCTGGAAGGTAAATATGAAAGGGACACACACAAGCTTCGTCATGTCTCAGGATAAAAAGTGGAACTACTTTTCAATGTTGCTTTGTTTTCCCTAGGAGAACTTTAAGCGCTTCTAACTAACATCATCAATTTCTCTTCAGATTTTACGCAATAATCAGCACAACTTTGGACCGATATCTTCCTCTGATTACATGTAAAACTCAGTAAAATTTCGGCCAGATTCGGCACTGTTATATTCTCTTGAGCTATTAAAATGTTCGGTCCTAAATTTCACCAATTTTCCCTGAGATTATATGCAAAAAGCAGGACAATTTTCAGGCAAATATTGCAAAGTAGCAATTTTGTAACAAAAAAAGTAAAAAAAAGTAAAAAAAAAACCTAAATGTACGTATCTCGAATCTTACCGATTTTTTATCCGGGGGTACTCAAAAATTAGCACCATTTTGGACTGATACTGCACAAACATATTCTTGTAAAACATGAAATTTTCAAGTCAATTATGAAAATTTGGAATGCAGGTATTTTCTCCGTCACGGAACGACTATCACACCGAAAGGACTTTGACACATCCTATGTTCAAACACAGAGAGAAATTTCAACACAAAAGTTTGGCCGAAACGGAAAGTAAAACAGAAAAGTTTGGTTAATACAGGAAGTAAGACATAAAATAACCCTAGTCTTCGCGGTTGATAATTTCAAGGGAAAATGTCAGTTAGTTTTCTTGAAGAAATTTGAATAAAAGAATGACCGGAGAGTATCAACTTCTCAATCGGAGGAATGCATTTGCCCAATCTCTTCATTGTTTTCTGCGCTATAATCACCGCAAACTGTACCAAAATCAACACAAAATTTGAGTTGATCCGTGTTTACTCCCTATATCATCCAAAAGTAACACCACGCGTACGGCGTTTTTTCTAAACACGGCCGTGTCAGTGCATGCGGCAACCGTGAGAATATCTGTAATTTCCATCGAGTCCCAGTCCATTTTTCTTCCACTCGGAAAGCTCTCTCACACCTCACCTGTCAACAACAAGCGTAACGATGTAGCAAGAAATCGGTAGTATATCACACGGAGATATTCATGCGATTTCCATTGTGTAGCAGCGACAGCACTATTTTTAGATCAAGTGGATCGTAAGAAGCAAGCTATACAGCATATGTTTTTACTGCAGATGAGGAATCGGAGAACTTTTCTGCAACGTCCAGGAACTGCCGTTGACATACATATCGACAAAAACGCGTATCAAGGTTCGCGATCCCGCAAAATTTCTGTCCAGTTTATTTTCAGAATTAATAAATAATGAGCGTCATTTCTCGAAAACTTCTCTGATTCTTCCTCTCCACGTGGAAAATATTCAGCGGAAATGTCGAGGGTTCTTCATTTGTTCTTCGGAGTTGAAATAAAATTGGAGCGGAGATCTTGGAAGACCTTTAAGGAGCCACGTGTTTTTGCTGTCAGACCATCGATAAGTCAGACTGCATTTTGCAATTAATAAGGAATCGCAATTTCTGGATCATCCGTAAAATCACGTATGTGCATAGGGGAGCTACTGATACATGCGCTGCTTCTAAATTAAGCCAGAAATTTTAGTTCCTAATCGCAAAACGTATTCCAGTGAGGAGTTCTAAAAGCCATTGCATTTACGTTTGTTTTGAAAACTTCCCATGTAGGTATGCTGGTACGTCTCAATTGGTCAATTTAATTGTATCAAAGGAAGCTTCGGGTATAAGGAGTGTATGTATAGTCGTTTCTAAATCAATTTCTTTACTTCGGGAGCCCCATTTGGTTTACATATTGTGATCACAAAAGGCTTAAAGAAGCCCTCAAAAATCAGCATCATTAGAACAACTTTTGCTAAACTCGAGGAAAATTCAGTAAAGACTCTGATAGTGGGTTCTTAGAAGGAATTACAGTGATTTCCCATTGCAAAAAGTACGATAAAAAAAGCTGCGATTTTGACAAAGTTGACGGTAGGTGCAAACGTACCTTAAAATTTACAAAACTCGCGATTAATTTTCTCTCGTATTTTGTATTTTTTGTAGTGGTAAATCATCGTAATCCCCTTCTAGCACCCATTTATAAAGTGATACTACTGAAATTTACTCAAATTTGGCAAAAATTGTCCTTTTAGTGATGCTATTTTGAGAGACTCCTGTAACCTACCTTCTTCACAATATAAGCTAAATGGGGCCTGTTAAGGAAAGAATCTGTTTGAGGAATACGACCACAGGACTAGATTAAAGGAAAAACAAAGATAACGAATCCAAAACAAAAAGTGTCTAATTTTTAATAACGTTTTAATTGAGTTAAAAAGTTGGTTATCTCCTGTACAACCATAAGTTAAAGAGGTCACGATCTCTAAAATTATCCCAAGCGAAGCCAACGGCTCCGTCATAACTCGAGACCGAATTCGGTGGCGTGTAACGTGGGGCTTGGCAACAACATTTTGTAATTAACTTATTTTCGGACGCGCCCAAACCACGGCATAAAAGCTCGAACACGGGGTCTACGAGTGGGCAAGGGTGCCGTGATGGCGAAGAGAGCAGTAAGTGAATGCCGGGATGAGCCTCGAGACACGTAAAAGCATGTGCTAATCATGGCTCATACAGAAATGTAGTTACTGTTCTCTTCGCTACCACGGCAGAAGGGTGGAAGGGTGACGTTTGAGGGCTAACTTAGACGACTACCCGCATATTAATTCTTGCGAGCCTCCGTTGTTCGAGCTTACAAAGCTTTTTTGTTCTCTCATCCTGATTTATGCCTCCCTAGCGATTTATTACCTCCCCGCTGAGCAAATTCAACAGAGTGAAAAAAATCCCAACGACGAGTTTCAAGACGGAAGGTTTAAGCTGCGACCGCGCGGAGAACGAAAGAGTTACGGGTTATCCCCTAAATTTGTAGTACTGCCAAAATTTGTTGGATGATATAGGCATTTCCAATTATTTGTGGTACACGGAGAAAAAAACTTCGTGCGTGGGACCCGAAACACACATCCGAAAAACTGCGGTTCTCACATCTGAAGTACTTCAGATGTAAGAACTGAAGTTTCAGATGGGTGATCCGAACCTCGACAGCTAGACCTAAAGCGTTCAGATGCTAAATCCGAAAACTTCAGAGATCCATATGACCTAAACTTCGGGTCCCAGGCACGAGGTTTTTTCCTCTGTGTAGTGCCGCAATATTTGAGTTACTATACGCGGAAAAAAAGTTGCTGAAGGAACGTCTCGGTTGTTAAAAATCTGTGCGCCATCTCTTTAATGTTGAAATGAACGCTACGGTTGTTAATTCAATGTAGCTAGGATGTTATCTTAACAGCCGGACTGTCCATAACAACATTCAAGAGGTGTCCCGCAGAGTTTGAGCATCCAGAATAGTGCTTCAGCAACTTTTTTTCCTGTAACCTAATTTATTGGAGTACTATCACAATTAATTGCAATTATCAGACAACCCTCACCTTTTTTTCCGTGCGCCTAAGTAAAAACTCGAACAAGAATGAGGCATGAATACGAAGCGGGAGTTCGACTTTTGATAGTAATAGAGGTTAAATATTTTAATTTTCCTCCGTTTCAATGACTTCATTGCCTTTTATTTTCCCTTGTGAACCCAAGAAAAACTGCAGAAAAAGGCCGGAAATCGGAAACTTAGAAAATGCTATCAGCTTCTGATTTCTAACTCTGAGATCGGTCATGCCAGACTCAGGCGTATGAGGTTGAAATTGAAACAATGTTGCCAGATATTGCTGGAAATGGAGCACATTCCCTCCATTTAACCTATTGAATATATCATATCTATTTATAACTGCACATGCAGTCTGGCAACCTTAAATTAGAACTTTGGAATTTATTTAATGATGAATATTTAGTGAGAGGCATATTCTCATCCGAATACAAATACAGTCGCTCCTCTGACATAAGGGCGTATCTCGATTTTTGCATGAGCCCCAGAAAGCATGGACTTATATGTAAAACAGGGCTCACATGAAAAAGTGAGGTACGCCTCTACTGCAAGTTCGCGAGGAAATGCCAGTCACATTTCTAGTTTCAAATTTCGAAACTTTCTTCAAACCTGCATCATTATAAAAGATGTGACAGAGTTTTGGAAAATGTCAACATGATTTTACTTGATCTCACTGAGCAGATATTTTGTCGCCTCCCGGACGAAGGAACGTAACTCCATTCCAACGTTGTCAAATTGATTCAAGCACTAATTAATTTTACAAAAATGTACCTGTGCGATTTTGATCCCAAATTTTTCAGTTTTTTGCCCAAAATCCGAGGAACAATCAGTGAAATTTTCAGTTAGAAATACCCAAGATTTTCCTCGTTGATATGCAATTTGCGAAGGGAAAGTTGGCAATGGACCACTAGACAAGGTACGAATTTCAGCATTCTGATACATGTTTCTAAACCAAAATTTTATGTAAAACACGATTCTTACAACGAAAATTACCGAAATCAATACCTTACGAAGATATTTAATGATTCTTAATGCGTGAATTCAAACCACCCGCTCATTAAAACTCAATGCTCTACGTGATTCACATCGCGCGTTAAACGTTATCATGACAGTCTCTGCGATATAAAAATCTGACAACCTCGATCAATCTTGACACTTTGGCTCAGCTATAGCAAATTGCTTATAGTTTGAACAACACATGGTGGGAAATGAACATTGCTCGATTGAGAAGATCGCTGAAACCGTTGTAGTGTGCGATTTGACTCACGTAGAGCTTTGAGTTTCTTGTGAGCGGGCAGTTCAAATTCCTCGTAACCAATGTGTAATAAAAACGTTCATATCTTCGTTAAAAGTTGGTTTCAGTAATTTCCGTTGTAAGAATCGTGTTTTACGTAAAATTCTGGTTAAGAAACATGTATCAGATTTCTGAAATTCGAACCTTGTCTAGTGGTCCATTTTGAAATTGAGTTACGTTCTCTCATGCGGGAAACGACGATTTGTGAGACAAGCTTGTCACGCGTTATTCACTTTGTTGAAATGGCTACTTTGGGATTCAGTGGTTTATTTTGCCTGGCGTAGATGAACTGTCACAGGGTGGGTGAAAGAAGTTTCGAGTAATGTGGTCTCTGATTCTAGAAAACAAAGTTCATTACGACAAGGTTCTCAAAGTTATCACCAGGCGAACCGAATTCCGTACTGCGATATACATTTAAATAAACCTCCATGCACGACGTCTTCTCATTGCGATGGTATACTCTATAACGTCATACAGTCAATAATTCCCGTGTTTGGAGTTACTTTGTGTTACTTTGTTCGTATCACATAGACGCAAAGGATTTAGTCGCTCAACAAAAGTTTGTGCTCAATCGACCAAAAACATAGGTTACTCTAAGATATCGGATCATGAAGAAAGTGTCTTGCCGAACTTATGCACTATTTTCCTCCTCCCCAGTCCCCATACTAGCTCAGAGGTCGCGACTAGCAAGTGGCTTACCAACGATATGATCTAGGTCCGATCTTGCCAACTGGCGACTAATTTTAAACGAGTTCGCAGATTTTCAACGGAAAAATTCAGTCACCTCAACCCCTATAATTTGGTTGATTTGACATAGAGAAAACTAACACGAAAAATCATCCAATAGCTTGGGTTACTTCGCGATTTACTTTCCATATTATCACAAGAGTTTGGGTACTTCCGAAGCCGATAGATTGATTGATCTGCCATTTAAAAGGGATGGATAGGGATCGATAAACAGTGTATTTGCAACAAACACCTTAAAAATGTATTCTTTAACATAGTTTCAAATGAAGATAAATCAATAATCGACCATTCACTGTTGTTAGGAACGCCCATTGCACAGATTAAAGAATGGATGATCGGAAGAAGAAGTGAGCGCATGAATTAAAAACTTTATCGAATAAAGTTTTCAGCGTTCTCAAGTTAGTGATCAACTGCATTTTTATTCAAATTTTTATCGCTGAATATGACCAAAAGTTCTACGTGGTTTATTCTATCGATAATTGAACGCTGTGTTTTTCTGTGCAGGAAACGCCTGGACGCTGGGTTTCACTCGACGGTGAATTGGTCATGCGAGATGGCGTTGTTGTTGGCACCAAGAATCCAACGGGGAACTCGCTGCTCATTGACTGTCGATTTGAGCTACCTTTCGGTGAGTATTTTTACATCTTCATTTTCTCCCGATAAAATAGTTATTTTCGTTCTATTTTTGAAACTGATGTATTGGGGAAGACAATGACAGGCCGAGGCAGGGGTGGATGACGCCCAGGATTGGCCGTAATGGAAAAACGTGGTTTCAGTTTTTGGCTATGGAATGAAGAACAACTTAATCAGCCTAAACACACAGTAAAATAACAACTTAAATGCTGCTGTAAAATTTAAACGATTAGATGCAAATAACCAGAGCGTTTCGACTGAATTACAACCTCATTTTCGACCGGACATAAGAAACGACAGCTCAGTCTGTGCTTTCTTTGTTTCCGGTGGAAACTGTGATTGTAATTATCTAGGTTCTGATGTCTTTGTATCTGATTATTTATATTTGCACGTCATTTTTGTTGTTTATAAAATTAGCCAGAAGCGATGACTTTCCTTCGCTAAATATATCAATGGTTAAAGTGAAAAATTAAGCTGCGGTGTTTCAAAATCTCCGCCCCTATTTTATTTTTTTGTAGAGAAATAAACCGACATAACAGGTTTAAATTTATACTCAATAGTCTTCCAACGCAGAAGAAAAAGCATGGCAATTTTCAAGAACTGACGTGTGCTAGTTTCTAAAAGAAAATATAAAGTATGACGGATAATCTGCAGCGTCGCAAACGGAGATACGCCGTTTTACACTTCTGGCAATCGATTTATTCCAATTGTTGTATGCAAATTTTACTTGAACTGCAATAAAGTCACAAAGCATTTTCAATTACGCTGCCAAATTTTTGTCGAGAAACAGTAGCTGTGCTAGACCTAAAAAAAGAGCGATTCCACCGACAATGAGCACTGTTTCAACGATCGAAAGACGATTCCAAGTCATTTGAGCACAGTGCATATAATCAGCGCAGGGTTGCCAGGTTGTGCGATAAAATGTGGATATTTTACATGAGTTTAAATGAAGACGATTCTAAGTCATTTGAACACGTCGCTTCGGCCATATAAAATTAGCGCAGGGTTGCCAGGTCGTGCGATGAAATGTGGATATTTTACGTGAGTTTAAATGAAGACGATTCCGAGTCATTTAAACGCGTCGCTTCGGCCATATAAAATTAGCGCAGGGTTGCCAGGTCGTGCGATGAAATGCGGATATTTTACATGAGTTTAAACGAAGGAAAGTGCAACATCTGGCAACAAGGAATCAGCGCGAAGACGTGTAACGGCCCCAACGGCGCGGATTCGCACTCGATAAGGGCGGGAACTTAAATCCGGAGCAAGCTGGGAATCACCCGGACAAGGCGCACAGTGGATCGAGTCAATAGGAGACGTCGGACAAAATTTGAAAACTTTAAACGCTTATAACTCCGTTTATACAAAACTTAGAGGTTTTAAAAGTGGTTCCATGGGTTTCCTCGTAAAAATGTCTTACAGTAGCACCCCTCGAATTTTACCATGTAACGAAATAAACATCAAAATCTGCACACTCTGGAAAAAAAACACATTGTATCCAGAGTCCAGACTCTCGAAAACATTGACAAGAAAAAATCCTCTTGATTCAATCGAATTTTTGCTTAAATCGAGAACCAAGCCTCTTAATTTGAGCGGATTTCCTTTTGATTTAAGCAAAAATCTGATTGAATCAAGAGTATTTTTTCTTGTCAATGTTTTCAAGAGTCTGGACTCTAGATCCAATGTGTTTTTTTTCCAGTGCACGGAAAAAACAAGTTTAGGGCTGGTACCTGCGCGGAAGGTCCCTGCCGTAACCGGGTAGGTAAAATTGCTTTACCCCATACCCCATAGGGGCAGGGGGGGGGGGGGTAGAGTCCAAACTTACCTGCTTCAGGGTTCAGCCCTACTTGGTAAGGGCTGGACCCTGTCCAGGTAGAGCTGGGCCCTACCCGCGCAGGGCCTGCCCCTGTGGGTTATGAGGTGAAGCAATTCCAGGGCCCAGTCCCAATCTCATTTTTTCCGTGCAGTTTTCGTCTAAAATTTCATGTGCGACCTCTCTAATTGACTCGATCCACTGTGCGGCGCCCCGTAAGGTAGCGTGACGGAAGGAGTTAACGGCGCGGCGTGCTGCATCCCGCCGATATGGTGCAACACAACGTAGGACGTTGGGACGTAGGGGTAAAGGCTCCGCCGCCCCCACCCGCGCATCGATTATTATCAAGGAAAGTTTTTAACGAGGGGCCATTCGTCTGGATCAGGGCCCGGGCCGGGGGCCGGAACCCCCCTAATGGGCGCTGTTGCCCCCCTGAAAAGATAGATAACGTCCAGGCGTCCACCCGGCATGTGAAGTCGGAACGGGGACATCGCTGTCCGAGACTCGGGCACCCTCCGAAAGGGTGGGTTGGTATTTGCATGTGCGAAAAATTACCCGGTCTAATCCGAGGGTTGGAGGGATATGTAGCATCGCGTCCAAGATATTGGACTCCACACTGGAAAAAAGTTCACATTGGATCTGGAGTCCAGGCTCTTGAAAACAATGACAAGATAAAATACTCTTGATTCAATCGGATTTTTGCTTGAATCAAAACGGAATCCGCTTAAATTAAGAGGCTTGGTTCTTGATTTAAGCTAGATTCTGATTGAATCAAGAGTACTTTTTCTTGTCGATGTTTTTAAGAGTCTGGACTCTAGATCCAATGTGTTTTTTTTCCAGTGCATGCTCACCCTTGATATAATTGCCTACTCATCTCGTCCAAGATCTTGGACTCCATGCTCATCGCTAAACCTCTCACTTCTTTGCTTGGGCATGGAGTCCAAAAGCAAGTAGACCTCCCTTAGTTTTAAAGTTCATCATGACATAAAATCGTATACTTCGCTTATCTAATCTAACTTGAACTAACCTAACCTAACCTAACCTAAGCAATGCACAATTTTTTCGAGAACACATTTTTTCGTCCTCATTTCACAAAAACCGTCTTAATAAATTTTTGGACCCTATGTTCGTGTATTGTCAGAGAATATACTTGTAACCTACAATTTTTTTTTTTTTTTTTTTTTTTTTTTTTTTTTTTTTTATTGAGAGTTTAGTGGCTTCTATTCCTTTAGGAATCTACAGCCATCTATAGGCACTATATATTGTCCGAAGACATCAGGGAGTTTGGTAGACATCCATGCTCGGGCTTACCAATTTTCACGGATGAAGGCCGAGCGAATTCTGCTTACAGATAACCTACAATTTTGGACGCTATGCTCACTTCGATTTTTCGAAAAAATTATCCCCAATTAGAGTGAGCATGGATTCCAAGATCTTGGACGTGATGAGCAACTGAACATTATATAGCTGAGCATGGAGTCCAATATCATGGACGCGATGCTACGTTACCCTTGGGGGACATGTCGGATAAGCAGAATTTTTAAAAATCAATTGTGATATTCATTTTTTCACCCTAACCCTTAGGGAATAGATCACCTGGACGTTCGCCTGAAAGATAGGCACAAAGCTGGCTCTCCTCTCCTGAGGATGATTGAAGCTTTCATCGCTGTTTTTATTGTTTTGACGAGCCCTTTATTTCTAGTGATTTTTAGATTTTTAATATTTATATAACTCATTGTTCTCGATACTGGATGGCCTGAGAAATGGGGCTATGCCCTAGTCGTTCGTAGAAGAAGAAGGAGACATGTTTTCAGAATTGATTTAATAGTTGATCAGGTGATACAATAAATAATTATTCAAGCTACATATGACATCGATACTGAGTTACAGGGAACTTAACGAGACCCCGGAACTGCTTTAGGGCATCATTTCGCGAGGAAGTGAGATATTCATAAGCTCAAGTAAAACTAGTTTGAAAGTATATTCTGTGAAAAGTTCCCGTCCAAAAGCCAAGTTTAAAGCATCACAAAGTGAGTTTAAACCTCCTTACTGCCATTGCTCCTTTCTGCAAAATGTAAACTATCAGATGCAAATATAACTAGAACGTTCTGACTGAAACACAACCTCATTTTTGACCGGACATAAGAAACGACAACTCAGTCTTTGCTCGCTTTGTTTCCAATTGAACCTGCGGTTGTAATTATCTTGGTTCCGGTGTGCTCCTTGTATTTTTGAAAATTTTAACACATATTTCTTGAAATACTGCAAAAACTGCACTTATTTGCCCTGTCCTCCAAGCCCCTCAAATGTCATGCTGTGTATGAGCAAGGAACAATTTCTTTTAAAAGACTTAAATTGTACATGCGACAAAAAGACGGAACCCTCATATCTAAAAGCACGGGGTGTATTGGCACAGTCGCACTGGGCACTGGTGACCGGATGCGCTCGTGTGAGTGTCAAAATGAGCGAGGGAATTCATTCGCGGCAAACGGAAATTTGATTTGAAATCGTCCCGCGATTTTAGCTTATTTTATGATCTGAACTCGCTTAATATACCTGAAATGAACACGTTAATAAAGCTAATGCACCGATTTCAGCTCGTTACTGCGATATTGCGGTTGAAGCAGGAAGTGTTGAAAACAGTGTCGCCAGTAACGATTATTATCGAAGATGAGCTTACTCAAAATGTTTTAGAAGTGACCGTTACGTTCTTGAGTGAATCCAAGACGGTTGTAGAAAATTCTCGCACTTTGGAAATGTTGTCCGGAATTCGTTCAACAATAATTGTGTTTTGCCGGCCCAAATACTCAGACCAAAATCGAATAAAAAAAAAAAACGCTCGAATTGTTTGAAGTTCCTAATGCGAGTGAGCATCAGTGCATGGCGTGGCATGCTTTGCGATATATCGATTGATTTGCCATTTAAACTTTGCAAAAGGATTGATGCACAGGGTGTTCGCAATGAACAACTTAATATTCGATTCTTTACCACACCTTCAAATGGTGAAATATCGATAATCGATCATTCACGCCTTGCCACTGGTGAGCATGTGAATATATTTGTGAACTTACATGGAATACTAATTTGTAGCCGATGAAGCCAACTCTACCGCTTGAAAACACAGAGTTTTCCTCACACTGAGAAGAAAAAGCAGGTGCGTTCTCAATAAATGACGTTGGGTAGTTTTCCATTTCCTAATGATGGTTGGAAAGATTACTGCAACATCGCAACCTGAGTACATGGTTCTTCAGTTCATCCATCGATAATACTTGACGGCGCGTCATTGTTGTTGAGAGCGTCAATCTTGAGAGAATTCGTGCCTCGCACCATCGCGCCTTCAATTTTGCAGACGCAACACGGATATCCATCAAGCACGAATAGTTGTATCTCTGCGCCGTCATCAAAGCACGCCCTTTCTCTCGCTTCATTTTCAGAGTATGTCGGTTCCGTTTGTGTTATTTGAAATGGTGCTTCAAGGACTGCGTAAGCAACACGATCGAAGATAGGAGAAACGTAATCCGGCCACATTTTCTAACTTTTCTCCCCAAAGGAGGCGACTTCTCATTGCTGCCTTGCAACGCAAAAACGCCGTAAACGTCATTTCAAATTTTTTGGAGACAATGTATCATAGCAGAAAAACTTGTGTCCCTTTCGGCCAATGTTCTTGCAGAATCCTTCCGCAAATACTATCAAGAACTTAACCTTAAAATTTGAGGTGCATGGGTAACACGGTTTTTTGGCGCGTATACGTAGTATACCGCCTTTGCGATCGTTTCGACCCCCCCCTCGATACAATAACCGAGTCCCCTAGTTCCTTACCGAAAAGTGACTACCGCGAACTTCTGAGATTTTCCAAAGCGTATAAAAAGTTTACTAATCCGTCAATAATAATGATTAAAATTTGTTTCTCATTCTGGGGCTCGCTAGTTTATGTGTAATGAATACCAAGAGTCTACGTTTCTTGGTTTTTTTTAAAAAAACCTTAGAATGGGGCGCGCTGATTTAAAATATGCATATATAAGCGGAAGCAAGCGAACTGATTCGAGGATGGCTGACCAGTTCGGCACTCCTTGAATGAGAATTTCACTCACTCCGTTTTGTTCACAACGTTGCTTTGACATATCTCCACAACACTGTTATCCTTTTCAAAAGTTGGTACTCCTTGCTCTGATAGCCGGGGCCACCAGGATAGTGGTAAGTGCAATCTGTGATGAGCCTCGAGACTCATTAGACCATTTGCTAAACGTGGCTCATACAGGAGTCCACTAAGCCCTCTCGTCCCCACGCTCCTGATCACTGCGTCGGCGTCACGAAGAACAATGGGCCTTGGGTCCCAACGCGGCCGATACCCGTACCCCAATTACTCACGCTTCATTAACCATTTCACCGTCACGCTAGGATTCATCCAATTTTCAAAAAAAATTGTTTCGCATGTATTTAGCAATTTTTTCCTTACTCTCCGTTAAAACACAAATAAAAAGAGACCTCATTCATAAAAATCGGCCGAATAGAAGAGAAGTTACAGTAATCGAAATCCGAAGAAATCAACAAAACCTCGACTCCTCGATACGAAAAATAAAATGAAGGGGAAAAAAAGAAAGTATAAATTACAATTAAATATAATTGACCTCAAAATTTGACAAACAATTCATTTATATACCTAACGCTGAAAAAACTGGGAGAAATTACAAAAAATTTGCCTCTTGCAAGGGGCTTCTTTGTAAGAATTTTGACCTGAAGACAACGGTCGAATAACAGCAGTACTCCATACAATACACGGTGTGCCTGAACGAGTTAAACATTTTTCATACGTCCAAATCGAAAAATCTTTATATTTTTAACTACAATGTTTCTTGAATCGTTTAAGCAAAAAAAAAAAAAAAAAAAATTCCGTCGAGATTCTGGAACGCAAAGGCGCTTTAAAAGTATTCTGGGGCTATAATAGCTAAATCACCGGTAGTAAATTCGTTATATTATTAAAAAGAAATTGACTCCATAGTTTAATTCCTTAGTTTCTTGAATACGATTATTTTAAGCACTTAAACATTTATACCACCAATTTTAGCCATGGGGTGATTTCCTGAGAGCCGATAATATCACGAATTTCTCATAGAACCCCTCAACAGTGGCTTGCTTTTTTGGCAGCCGATTCGGCCATCGAACCGGAGTTTAAATGGAAGCTGATAATAACCCAAAGCTCTGAGAAAAATTTTGAGATGAGTATAAGAACGGTTTGTTGTAAGTAGCGAGGAGAGGCGGGCAAAGCGGCTAAAATCCTATCTAATTTTTACAGTTTTTCTGTTGAATTAATGTTGCCGCGGGCTTCTGACTGTCCACACATAGTTCTGTTCAGCATATCGATACATAAGTATTTACATTTTACATACGTAGAATCTAATTTTCACGTCGGGGAGTTGACATATTTTGATTTTTTCGATTTTATACGGAAAATTGATGGTTTTTCGGGATTGAAATTATTATTGTTTCATGAAAAATAAATGCACCCAAAATGACTATAGCATATTGATTCTTACACATTTGCACTCACAAAATTGGTTGGTAAATTCAACGAGTGGGTGCATCGACCTGGTATATCAAGTTTCTGCAATTTTTTACGGCAAATCAGTAGATTTTCGGGATGTAGATTGCTTACTTTCAATTCATGAATGAATAAAGCAACGACATGGTTGAACTTCTTTGCATGGAAAGACGTTTAAAATAACAAAATCAAGACGTATTTAATGCAATTGCATTTATATCGAGTCAATTTCTTTTCAATAATATAACGGGATTTTTACTACCGGTGATTTGGGTATTTTAGCCCCAAAATACCTTTAAATCGACTTTATCTTCTAGGAGTTCGACAGAATTTTTCCTTTCTTCGCTTAAATTATTCCGTAGCACTTTTCTTCAAGAATCTGATAAGATTTTGCTTGAGGCAGATCAAAAAACTTAAATTCGATCGAATAGCTTTCTACTTTCACAATACACGGTCTCGTCAAGGTGCGTCTTTGACCTCGCAGTGTTGGATCGTGAATTCTCTTTTTATGCTGTTTGCCTATTTTGAAATCTCTGTAAATGAAAACTAAAGGGGTTGATATGTGCGAGTTAATGACGCGCCTTATCAACACATTGTGTTGGAGTTCACTGCTTGTTTTTTTTTTCTTTATTTTTATAAAATGTTAAGTTGCAAAACACGCGGGAAAATCTTGAAGGATTTACGGCGTTCTTGCTTAGCACGGCAGATTAGCAGCACGGAACATTGCGACTTCATGCTCCGCGCCATCGCACCTTCAATTTTGCGTACACAATACGGAAATCAATCAAACACGAAAGATCGTATCTCCGCGCCATCATCAACGCGTGTCTTCGCCTTTGCTCTATTTTTTCGATATTGTTTTTGTTTCTATTTTTCTCATTTTTTGCACCGGCGGCTCGACTAGTACGCTAAAATTGTTCAGTGTTTCTCCACACCGCTTTCAAATGACAGGAACATGACACTTTTCATCATTTCCCTCACAAAAGAGCGTAACTACATTTCAATGTTGCCAAATTTCCCCTAGCAAATCGCATTTTAACCGCGAGATTTTGGGGCCTTTCTGACTGAAAATTTCTCCAATTTTTTCTCCGATCTCATGCTCAAATCAGTAAAATTTTCGATAGAAATCACCTAGGTTTATTTCGTAAAAAAGAAAATACATTGTCCGAGTCAATTTTACAACCTTGGAATGAAGTTACGTTCCTCACTGAAAAAAAATTCTCAGCGTTTTTACCAAGGTCCGTTGGTACCTTTACCATCTCACTTTTTTTACCAACTATTGGTAATTTTACCAAGACAGACTGGTAAGCTTACCTAAAAACCAGTAGTTTTACTGTTTTTTTCAGGTAAGAATACCACTTTTATTGGTAATCAATTCCCGGGAACTTCGCCATTTCATCTCGGTAATTCTACCACAGTCGATAAAGAATATTGGCGTTTTTACCAAGGTCCGGTAAAAGTACCGAGAAAGTTCAATTATTTTACCGAGATTTCTCGGTGAAATTACCAATTCCATAAATGCTAATTTTACCAAGAAAAAACTGGGATCAAATGTAACCCCGAATTCTTGGTAATTTTAACCCTTTCTTAGTAAATACGCCGATATTTTTTTTCTCAGTGCTTCGTCCGGGAAACGACGGTCGGTCTCAATATTCCGCAACAGCGCGTGCATAATGTATCCGTGCACCGTTTAATCGAGTCACGATGAAAGATGGAATAACAGGACGGGTAATACGATTTATCGGTGATTAACCAAGGCTTTCGCTGGTCGAGCTAATTGGGGCGGGGGTGGTTCTCCACCGTTGGGTGCTCGGGTAACAGGGGGCGCCGGAAGTATCCGACTACACACGTGCATCATCGGTCCGTGTTAAAACCGACTATCCCATAATTCGGTGAGCTATAAAATGAGTGCATTCTTTAGGAGTTCGGGGTCCATGGGAAAATGGACTTACGGGGTTCTCGTGTCGAGCGATGCACGTGTTTATTTACTTTTAATCTAATACTGACGGAACGCAGCAGACTCCGGCGATTGGAGGAATATGAATAAAGGGAGGTCCACTTTGTCATCCAACTTTGCGAAAGAGGAGCTTTCAGCTTGATCAAAAAATTAACTTCAAAAAGTTTCCATGCAGTTTCTGTTGCAGAGATTTTTCCGAGGAGACTAAACGGTAGAGTGAAATTTCACGTTCGAAATAAAACCCGATTGAAAACTGTTTGTAAAGTTCATCTAAAATTTTGCCGCGAGTGTTGTGTCGCATCCAAATATAGGAACTTTAAAACTTGCTGAGCACAGTGGAACAAGCCACAAGTAGAGTCCCTTTATACTGAGAGTCAAGACAATCCCCCTCATTCCGTTTGTTCCTTGTCGAACCCGTTATTACCCGGTCCATTCTACATCATAATCCTTGCAATCGGTGAAAATGTAATCTTTATTTCCGTTTGTGACACTGTGGAGGCCTAAAATACGGGAACTAATCGGAGATGGATTCACATTGTCTTGACTCTCAGTATAAAGGGACTCTAGCCACAAGGAGAGGTCAGCCATCAAATATTTGGCTGAATTTGGAAGATGAGACGTTAATCTTGTCCCATTATTAATTGTGATGCTTTCAGAATGAAATGTTACGAGAAACCCAAATGAAACCACTTTTGCCCATATCTGTTCCATGTTAACGAGGCTATAAGCCTCCATAGTCTCTATATCACGTCCGCATTCTCCAGTAACTTGATCGACGGTGCAACGGCTTGAAAAAAATCTTAAAAGCTGATCAAAAATACCCTTTTTTGTAGAAATCATCTCGTGCCGCGAGGAAGGGGGGGCTGTAATCGTAAAGACTATTCTCCTTCATTTAACCTCCGATTCCGGAAAATGAAACGGTCAAGGATAGCAATAACGAATAACCTTTGCAATCCTGTACTTCCTGTAGACATCGACCTTTATAATAACGAGAGCAGTAATAGTGTACCTTAAATATATATTATACATTCTTTTTTTGGAACAGACTGAAAGAAGTTGACAATGTTCATTTTCTTTTTTTCTTCTGTAAACTTCCTCGCGAGTCCTTCGCGAGCCGATCCCACGAGTCCCTCGATTTACTCCATCTGGCGGGTCGATTGAAGAATCGTTATCGAATGAGCTCTATCGACATTGCGCTACCTTGGCAATACTTTTTATCGAGCAAGGTTATTTGATAACGATTCAACAATCGACCCGCTGGATGGGACGAGACAAAGCAGGATGGATCTACATTGAAAATCTCGAAGAAAAACCGCTGAAATACGGAGCTCAGCAGTCAGTGGCGTAGCGTGCTTTGCGATGTATCGATTGTTATGCCATTTAAACCGATTATTCGGGTGTTCGCTGCGAACACCCTGTATGTCGATCCTTTTCCATAGGTTTAAATGGCATAACAATCGATAAATCGCAATTCACGCTACGCCACTGGAGCTCAGGAGAGCTCGCAAAAAAACATCTAAGTCTCATTTAACTCTGTAGCCACTCAGGAGCATGTAATCTATTTTTGGATATATCGTCGTTTCCCTCGCGACGTAACTACATTTCAAAGTTGCAGAATCTTCCCTCGCAAATGGAGTTTTCGCAGAATAATTTAGGGCATTTTTAACTGAAAATTCCACTGATTTTGCTTCTGATCTCATTTTACAATCAGAAAAATTTTGGCCGGAAATTTCACAGGCACACTCTTGTATAAAGTAGAATTGTGTGAGTCAGTTTTGTAAACTTGGAATGGAGTTACTTTTCTTCGACCGAGATATAACGGAATGACGTCATCTGCTGAAAACTATTCTTGCTTACGGGCCGTCTAGTTGACAAGGCCTCTCTGCATTAGTAAAACGTCTTGTCACTTCTGTCAGTCTCCAGCAACCATCTTGCTCTTTTAAGCTCAGTTCTTAATAGGTCATTGAAAAAGATATCCATCACAACACCACGCCGTATATTTCTGTTTCAAAAGTAAATAAACGTTGAAAAAGATGAGTGTAACAAAATTTCGGACATTGGCTCCGTAGGAAGATATCTACATGCAATGAAATACATGATAAATCAGTATAATTCCTTGGAAGAGTCTAATAAATATGAAGTTGCATTATTGTTATGAGGATCCGTTAAAATCGTCTGTTTTATGATGTTATGTTAAGGATCTCCGTAAACATTCCTCAGTCACAATGTGAACTATTTCAGGCTTCCTTAGAAGAAGAGCTGTCGAAAGAATAACTATATCCATGGCCAAAGTGCGAAGCCACGTATCTATTCGCGACGTTAAAGACCACCGGTCATACATTATTTTTCTTTGAAAAACTAGTCATCGTAGTTTTTTGAAGACTATCTTGATTTTTCCTTCAGGTTAGCAGAATATTTTGTAAAAACCTCAAACTGTCAATTTGGCTTGCTTTTCTCCGAAAAATTAAAATAGGAGCGGAAATTTTAAAAAATTGCAATCGAGATACATGGTTTTGCATTTTGGCCATTGATATGGATACCCCTCAGACTAATTCCAATTAAATCGTTCCGTGTGTTCACCTGGCCAGAGATATAAAATCCAGAATCCCTCCGTTGCAGAGCAAGGGCCGCGGTGACTATACACTGCCGTGCTAAGGAAAAACTTCGTATGAACATTCGAGAGTTGATAAATTTCCCCGAATAAAACATGGATTTGTGAGGAAAGTTGTGCATTTTTTTCCTTGAAATTTCAAGGTTTTTCAGACTAAATTGCGAACAAAATTGTCCGAAAAATTTGAAGAAAGATATTTACAATTTTACCAGTAAATTCGCTTTTTATCGAAGGAAATATGGCAACGACTAAAATCTCATGCGGCGTTTTTCCTTAGCACGGCAGTACATCGGAGGAAACGGGCCTGCGACAATTAGTCTACTTAAGTCGCATCGATTATCGATTAGCAATAAATAATCGTCGAGTCCTCGACGGGTAGCATCCGCGGTGGAGATTCCAGGGAGGAAAGTTAGTCCGGAAACCGGTGAATTATGGGGCGAAAGAATTGAAAATCACGGCAGTTTATTAAGTTTACGGTGTTCCGTTATTCACTCCGGTGATGTATTATCTCCCGATTCGGGGCTCAGGTCTCGTGGGGGGGCTCGTGGGGGATGGAGATAACGGTTCACCCGAATATTCACGAGACAGAGCTCGATTGTAGCCACCCAACGCAGCTGCAGCCACCCTCATAGAGAATTCAATCATACATACTTGAAATGGGTCAGTTGGACTTCATTTTGTAATTAGAAACTACGATTCTGGCTCAGTTTAGAAACAACTTATGTACCTCTAGTTCCCCTATGTACCTAAGTGTTTTTTAGGGCTGAACCAGGAATTTGAATACATTTTTAATGATAAGGAACTAAAATTTCTGATTCATCCATTGAAACATCTATCTGTGTATGAGAACTAATAGCGTCTATGTCATTTTTAATATAAGTCGGGAATTGTAGTTCCAAATTGCAAAACTCAGGCGATTCATACTGTTTTGCTAGGAACAAACGCCGTATGAGCCATCAGACGTTACCAAATTTCCTTTGAAAAAACGCAAATTTCCTGATGTACTTATTGTGAATACTTTTCTTCCAATTTTTCGGATAATTTTGTTCGCAATTTCTCCTAAAGTTCCTGAAAATATCGAGGGAAAATATCCATATTTTTCTTCAAAAATAAAAATTTAATGGGAGAGAATTTGGTAACTCTCGAATGATCTTACAGTGTTTTTCCTTAGCACGACAGCATAATTCCTCATTGCAAAATGTAATCCAACTGTACAATTCATAGCAGCGAGTTTTGGTGTTTTGCAAAATTATAAATTGTGGTCCAAGGGAGAAAATTCTTTGCCTATCATACATTATGTACAGAAAACAGAGAAAACTAAAAATTTCATAGTAAAAAAAAATTGACGTTCTGACCAAAAACCTTATTTGAACCAAATGAAATGCCCACTTTTCTATTTAAATCTACTGCAAATAGAAGATTTTGCGTGTTTTGGTGTTTTGCAAAATTATAAATTGTGGTCCAAGGGGGAAAATTCTTTGCCTATCGTACATTATGTACAGAACACAGAGAAAACTAAAACTTTCAGTAAAAAAGATTGACTTTTTCTGCGACCAAAAACCTGATTTGAACCAAATAAAATGCCCAGTTTTCTATTCAAATCTACTCTGCTGTGCCAAGCAAGAACGCCGTTAATCCATCGCAATTTTCCCGCGTTTTTTGGAACTTAACAATTTATAAAATAAAAACTATTGTACCCATGCACCTCAAATTTTCAGGTGAGTTCTTGACAGTATTTGCGAAAGAGTTTTATAAGAAAATTGTCCTAAGGTACACAAGTTTTTCTGCTATGATACATTTTGTTCAAAAAATTTAAAATGGCGTTTTTGCGTTGCACGGCAGTACTGCAAATAGCCGATTTCAAGCGAAGCAGCCCGCCTCGATAAATGTCGATTGTTTAAAGTACATTTAAATGTAAAGCCGGTGTTGCCAGCTTTCAAGAAATCCTCAATATTAGTTCCAACCGGAGCGAAACGGCGAATCCGGCAACCGGAAGATTCGAATTTGAAGCACTCGATGAATAAGTGATGACCGCGACCGTTACCCAAAGCTCCACCTCTGACCCCGCTTGATATTTAATTATGCAGCTCTGTGCTCGGTTTCCGAAACAGATCTAACCGGATGCTGTTAGCGCTCCGCCCGGTTCTCTCGGCGCCGAAGTATTTTTTTCAGCGTTCGTTTTCTAAATCGATGGTGAAACTAAAAAAATCGCCACGCCGCCGAGCGAGGCATGACCATATCGGAGAATAATCAACAACTTGCCTTTCCTCGCTTTTATGAATCTTAAATAAGCTCAGAGCAACAGGCTCTGCCCATAAAGTTGGTTCATTGGATGATGTCTCAGGAAGAATCATCATGTATTGTGTTGCTAGTGGACCGATTATTGAAATCGATAGACAAAGCTATAGACAAAGAACACATAAGGAATATGGAGCGATCCTATCGGTTGAAATGAAAGGTTCTTATAGACTAAGGGGTTAAATGATGGACTAGCTATCGGCTCTTAGTCTGTTACTTACGTCCATAATCCATTGCAACCACCAGCTTTCACCAATAGGCTCCCTCCATGTACCTTTTGTCATCTTTGTCTATAGTCGGTCAATTTCGATACTCGGCCCGCAGCGGGCTACTTGTTGAAATTGGTAGACAAAACTATAGACAAAGAAGACAAACAATATACGTAGGGGTTGTATTGGCAGAAGCGGGCGGTTACAGTGGACAAACGCAGTTGGTAATAGATTAACTAATGGCAACCTACGAGAGATCCTTCAGTTGGTCCATCATTCTCTCCCTTAGTCTATAAGAACCACCAATTTTAACCGAAAGGATCGCTCCATATCCTTCGTCTATAGCTAATCGGCCCGCAGGACGTGGCGGTCTCATGACGGTTTTGGGACTGAGACTCATCGCGCTAATGTTTTTCGGCCATAAGTGGCGACACAACCGTTTCAACTTTTAGGAATGTGCGTTGAATATCCGCCTGAAGAAAGTGATTTTTTTCCGGATACTACGGTTCTAGGATCCAATCAAAGCTCCAGTGATCACATAGTGAATAAGCAAAAATGTTCCGATGGCGCGGGGGGGGGAGGGTAATTGAAAAGAGAACATTTCTGCTTTTAAAATGCGATGAAATATGCTACGTCTTTGAATATAATTTTCGAAATTATTAGGAACAATTTCCCCCCTGTTCGAAGAATTATCACTGGTATCTTCGTTTTTGTAATTCTCCGGATCAATTTGAACTTCAATCTGCATAATTCCACTATGTCTACCACTGGAAAATAAATCAATAGAGAGTAAGCAGGAGGGTTTTTTTTGCCGATCTAAAGGGAGGGGAAAGTGGTCGAAAGGAGGAAACATTTGCTTATAGGGGGTCCAACATTTCATCGCTGAAATTCGCTCTAAAATGGACCGCAAAAAGGTCTAATTAGTAATTTTCTATCTCTCTTCCAAACAATAAGCATCCCTGAAAGTATTTTAAAAAAGTTCAACAAATTCTGCACTGACTTGAGGAAAAAATGTACCCAAACGTGACTAGAGCCTCGCCTCTTCGCGTTGTGAGTTTTAATCCCACTATTTTAATACGAAGGATTGCACTTTGCATACACACCTGTCTAAAGGCGTTTAACTTCGAATCATCGCAAGCTCACGACGGATGAGGAGCCAGCTCGCTCTTTGTTCCCGGGCGAATGTAAATTGGGTGATCGTCGAAAAGTTTCCCCGAAAAAAAGGTCATACCTCGAATGCAGGTTTTACTCTACATGTAAAGCCCCTGAAAGTAATCACGAAAAGACGACCGATTTGAACTAAATAATGTACCCAAACGTTCCCAGCCTCTGGGTTCTAAGTTTTGATACCACTATTTTAACACCGATAAATGTGCATTGCATATCCACCTAAATGAAGGCGTCTCACAGCGAAGTTAACGATAGACGAGGTGACAAATGCTTCCTCGTCCCCGAACAAAGCAAAGTAAATTGTGCTATCGTCGCAATGAAGTTTTTGCATCCAAACTGTGCTGATTGTTACTGATCTGATGATTGGTGCTGATTGTAGGGCCTTACGATCCTCCAACAGGGTGGAAGAGTTTATTAGATTGTTCCAGTCTGAAAAGCCAAAGCCCCCCAGAGGAAGACGAGCCACCAGTGCAGCCAGGTAACTGGAGCACGTCAATTGTCAATTATATTCCCTCTCTCTCTGTCTTTCTCTCCCCCCTCACTCGCTTCTCTCACTCTCCTCACAGTCTATGCCCGTTTCTTCTGTCTCTGTCTCTCTCTTTCTCTTTGTAACGTTGTCTCAATTTTGAAGGCTCTTCGTCGAGTGCGAATGGAGCTCGCTAATCGGAGGATTCTTTCAATTCGAAAAATGCGCTTGGAACTCGACGACTAGGATTCTGACCTTTGGGAAAACACCTTGACTTGGTAGTTTATTTGTTTTGAATCCAACGGAATTCGACCGCCAAGTCATGTATGAAATTGCATAGTATTTCTCAGGAACGGAGCTGATCTGCTGAAGTTCTTGAGGAGTGGGTTTCTCGATGATGTGACTGCATTTTTAGTACCATATTCTTTACTGGTTACAATAGTAATGCATATTATCAACATGATGCATTATTAAATGAATATACGTTATTATCAAACTAACTGCTATTAACTAAGTTTATTTACTCATAACTTTCACAGATTGTCACTTTAAAGCGCGCCCTAGAGACACAAGAAAAAATCTTTAAAAAATGAGAAATACAATATAATTAGAGGGAATTGTTTAAATAATTTCATAATGATGAAAATAATGTCACAATTCAATTAGTCAAAAATTTGATATGATAAAATACTAGTTTTGGACTTACTTATACTCGGCTAAATGTCTAAATACTTTACAATGAACTAATCATTAAGATTGTTGCTGTAATTATTAATTTTGCACTCGTAGCTGACCGCTAAACTGGTGGCAATTTTGCAAGTTGGCAACACTAATTTCGCTCCATTGAAGTCCATTGAAAGGATCGATTTTAGGCGAGGCAACTTGCCTCACCCAGAATCGATTGTTTAATAATGTACATTTGAATTGAGGAAAAACAGTTTTGCCAACTTCCATAATTTTGCCACTGTGCTAATCTGATACCAACTGAATGCTTTCGGTAACTAAAAATTGGTTATACAAGTATCAGAAAAAAACGTTTTACCGATTCAATGAGTGAAATAAATGTATCATATCAGAAAAAGTACGAATTCCCAATATTACTGGAGATCTAGAGTTATTAGCATAGACGTTGAAATGGTTGTAGTATTACCTCGTCTTAGTTTATAGCTGGACTACCCTATATTTATTTTAGTTTTTTTAAACGAAACAATTCTTTCAATTCCACCTGCACTCCAATTAGTTAAATATTCTCAAGTTTTTGAAATCATTAATATTAAAGTAACCTCAGCTGAGAATAAGAAAGCTCTTCAAATATTTAGCTTCTCTCTTGCGGACTCAGCTGTGAAGTTTTAGCAGTGCTCCGTTCTATATGTATATATTTAAGTTGATATTCTCGTGAGAACCTTTAAAAGTGTGAATTTATAATCTTTAAAACAGGAATCTTGTTCATCTCAGGAATGCTGCTACAAAGAGTAAAACTTTTAGTCACAGCAATCAGGAATTCGTCCTACAAATGTGAACGTATCGTCTTTAACTATTTTTCTCGGGAAAAATATGAATCAGCCATCTAGATTGATGGTTCAGGAAACGCTTCATCTGAAAAAAAGGATGAAAAACAACTTAACTCCAATGCCTTTTGGTTTTCTTTATCTGCATCGTGGAAATATATTTAGTAGTTGTACCTTCATACGCTTTCCTATAAGCATCGCAGTATGAGAATGATTGTTTTCAATAATTCACATAAAATCTTCAAAAATCTTATTATTTTTTTTTAAATATGAAATCATGATTTATTGATAGACACGCACCATTTTTAACTCTTTCATCTCGTTTTGGATGATCACACTTCAATCAACAACCCTAGTCCAAATTGTATGAATGCACGATAACATAGATTTTGGCATAAAATTTGAAAGTTCGATTACTTGAATAATTCTTTTGAAACGTTTTTTTCTTTTTAAATAATTCTCAATCACAAACAAGTATTAGACGCACGCAAATAAGCATAATCACAAATTATGATTTAATTTTCATTACTTTTCGCTTCGCGTTTTTGAATGTTCAATTTAAAACCGTAAGTTTTTATGGTGACTTCTTTTCCTTTTAATTAGATTTGCTGGATCTCTCAAAATTTCATTGACATACAAGCGCAACTTGTATTAGGAGTCTCATGCACTTTTCAGCAACGATATTTTATTACATGTAATGTGGTATGTAGGGATTTTGTGGCGTGATGATTCAGGATATCAGTGGAGCAGCACTGCTCGAGTAAGCTTTACATTTCATTAAATAAGATGTCATGGAGTAATTTAAAGGCCAATGAAGTTTAGGAAAATAACCACATCGTCGGGAATAGTCATACATGTATGTCATATCCTTTATATAATGTTTATGTAGAAGAAATTCTCGACGGATATATACTGTTAATCTTAATCTACTGAGTGTTTTGTCAAGTAGTTTATGTTTTGATTCTTGTATCTTCATGGTCTCCTTCGATGTTGAAAACTATTATGTCGATGTTAGATAAGTGTTTCTATCTTATCTGTCTATGACTTCTTCTCTGCGACTAAAATGTCTTGCATTAATGGAGGGCACGATACTGATTTTGAACAAATGTTCGGTGAAAGTTCTGTGTTGATGACCTATACTAATGATGAATTTTAATGTTTAAGATTCATGAACAATTATTTATCCATAAATGGCAACATAATTATTCTTTCATATTCCTAAAAAAAATCTACTTTTTGCAGGTCACTATTAAATGCCTATTAACCGTTATCATTTTTATTTAATTTTCCACTTTTAAATCGTGATCTTTTCACACGAATGTTGAAAAAATGTCATCCGTTTTTGTCTAGGTTGGGAAAGAAAATTTTAAATTTTCCTCAGCGCTATTCTCTGTTGTCGATTTGGCGTGTCATTGAAGTTCTTTTTAATGGTCTCCTAGAAAACCCCCACGCTCTTCAAAAAGTAACTGCCTAGAAGTAACCTACATAGTACATAGGCATTTGATAAACTGCCTGATTTTACTATTCGCCTGCGACATCTACACTAGCACTGAACAGGTTTATCCGAATGGTTCACCGAATGCTACCGGGGGTTTGGACGCTGCGTAGGCGTGACCCCAGGGGGCAAAGAGGAGGGGCACCAGGATGGGGCTTTCGATTTTGAGTCGCCGCATCCGACTGATAAAATGTCCCCGAGCTGTCAGGAAGCACTACGTTTTTCTGCGCCGGGGAAATGAGTGATGGATAGAGACTCTCTGGTCCGCATTGCCGAGGGCCAGTATAATAGCTCGATTAAGTACAAAACCACCCCCGCTCCTGAACTGTACCTTTCCACCCACCAGCATCATTGCCGGATTCGATCGATATATACGCAAATTGACAATGGAACTATACATACACACATACTTAAGAGTCATTTTCACAGCGCTCTCTGGCGCTCTGCGACTCCTAACCGCCATAGTACCCGGTCCTCCCACAACCCGAGAGGAAATTTGCCCTCCCTCATTTCATTTAAAACCCCCTGTTGCCACCCTTTCACCGAGCGTCCCCCTCCTATCCTCCCAGTAGGAACCCAATCAAGTATCTTCTTCGGCAGCCTCTCTTCCGTCATCCTGTTAACATGACCATACTGCCGCGCTAAGGAAAAACGCCGTATGAACCTTCAGACGTTGCCAAGTTTCCTCCGATAAAAAATGAATTTACTGAGAAAATTGTGAATATTTTCCCCCAAAATTTTTAGAAAATTTTGAATGCAATTTAATTTGAATCATCTGAAAATTTTGAAGAAAAATATGCATGAATGTCGTCAAAACTACATGCTTTATCTAAGGAAATTTGGCAACTCTCGAATGTTCATTCGGTGTTTTTCCTTAGCACTGCAGCAGCATACCAGACAAGTTGTTTGGGCATGACGTCGCACGATGTCATTTTCGACGCCCATGATCTAACGCACTTTATCATTACGGACCCGATCTCTCCTAGAAATTCCTGGCGACCTCCTCCAGAAATCCATCTCCGTTGCTCTAAGCATACCCTATGTCCGTTTCTTCAGCTGACAAACTTCACATCCGTACGTTAAAATACTTTTAACTACAGCGTTGTAAATTCTCCGCTCGTAGAAAACATGCAAAACTATAACGAGGCGTATAAAACCACAAGAAAGTGGATAATGAGTATTACGGATTCATATGTGCACGATGAGCCACGCCCCTTGACTGCAATATTGGATTTAAAACTTTCGGATTGGATACCATCCATTTCTTCCCTGGTAAAAATTGGCGATAAGAGCTGCGTTTCAAAATACCATAGGAATTCTTATAGCCGGCTGAAGAAGGCTACAGAAAAGCATATAGCTGGCTGTAGAATGCGGAGAAAATCATACGGCCGGGCTATACGAAGCGATAAAAAATTATGCAGCCGGGCCATAGTTCCTATCGCCGGGCTTTACACTTTGTCGCCTGGCTGTTGCTTTTTCGCCAGCGATAATGAAAGGCTATAAGAAATTGTGTAAAAATTCGTGTGGAAATCACTAAGTTTGATACGGAACCACCTTAATATTTACAAAACACACATTATATTTTCCTTTAATACATATTTTTTTCATCAATTAAAATGAGAATAATCCATACAGAATGTGCAAACATTTCAAAATCATGAGTTGAAGAACGCTGACTCCGCCAGATTAAATATTGAAGCCTAACACAAAGCGGAGCGGCAACGCACTCACGCACTGGCGCCTACAAACCTAACAGAGATACTTCCCGCATTGCGCAACGCGTGAAGAATCCCTGTTAGGTTTATAGGCGCCAATGCGTGTTTCGCGCTGGCTGCCCGCCTACCACGGCGCTTGAAGCAACTATTTCACACCATAGGTATTTCACAGTATCATACGAAACTGAAGGCGCTCTAATATATTAGTAATGACAGGCATCCATCATAAGTACGGAGCTTTCCTCGCAAAATAAATCAAGGTACTACGGCCCGAAAAGAGAGCAGTATTCCAAAAACTCACTAAGTCCTAGCATCCATAATTAGTAACGTTTAGCATACACTTTATCGCCTGGCTGTTGCTTAGTCGCCATCGGCTATAAAAGGATATAAGAAATTTTACAGCCGGCTGTAGGTCTATGGTATTTTGGGACACAGATTCTACTGCCAATTTTTACCAGGTTATTCACCCTTTTGGCGCCCTCTGCGTCTTCTCCTTAATGGCGGTGCTTGCAAGTTGGCAACGCTGTTTTTCTCCTTTTAAGTGTATGTTGAATAATCGATTCTAGGTGAGGCAGCCTGTCTCACTTAGAATCGATATATTCAATGGATTTAAGTGGAGTATTAACAAAGATGTCATCTCGCTGGAATCGCCGTTGCCACTGCCTCTCCCCGGAGACACCCAAATACCACATTTTTTGGAGATTCTTCATCTCCTATTCTATGTTTATGACCCTATTATATTAGTTATTTCGTCATTATTTCATGAACGATTGTCTGTTTGGCGTCCATGATCGCCCATACTGTTTCATTCTGGACTCGATCTTTACCCAAATCAGCAGATCAACGTTAAAAATTGCTATTTCTGATGCCCCTGAAAACCCCCGGGTTCGCTTTTTTATCGGGCAAACTTCACACCCGCAGATCACTAAACTTTTGACGTTTTTATGAGAAGTCTAGTAGAGATTTCATCGGAGCAAAACATTCAGGAAAATCAAAAAAATTGCTAGGAGATTTGGTCTGTAATTCAGAAATATCCTCTTTCACTGCTCTAAGATCTTAATATCTTTGAATTAGAATTCTCAAGTTTTTTTAAATAAAGTTTGTGCTGCAAGAGAGGCGTCCAGAAATTCTCGGCTGAAGTATTTACCCCTTGATCCTTCCAACCGCTGACTTTCACCGCGCAGTTGGCAACGATGAAATTATTCGTAATATTCCTTCCTTCGCTAGACTCCTTCTCTCATCTTGAGCGCCTCTTTTATCGCGTCAGTGAAGTTTCGTATTCTCAAAATCCTCTTTTTGTACAACGTCATTTATTTTAGACTTTGTCGTGTCTTTCGCAAAGACAAAGGGATGTGGCGTTCCCAATGAAAATCCGCAATCTCTATTCCGCTCCTTTGCGCTCCTTCAGCGTAAAACTTCAGGGTTTATTCATTTATTTTTTGTTTCGTTCATTATTATTTCTAAGACGAATAATATGCCCTCTTGTGCACCGCTTTGACCATACAGATGAAATCAATCTGTTCACTTTATTTTCTCTCGACCATGCCAACGAAAAAGCGGCAATAAATATTTTATTATTTATTATTTTATTAAAAATTATTTTCAAAAATAAAATTAAGGGTAAAAATAGGATTTTCGAAGGTTCCTTTAGAGAGGGGAAACATGTCCAAACCAAATCTGAAGAAAATATAACTGACTCAATCTTTATTTAGGTGTCATTGAGCGAAAAAAGCCTACATACATTTCATGTTACCTAATTTCCTCTCATGTTCTATTCTCTTAGCATAACGCATAATAAATGTGAGTGTAACTTTTTACTTTTCATGGAAAATTCATTGGAATTTTGATGTAATCGTGTTGTTTATCTTTCGGTCGAAGAATTAAACATGAAAAGAAATCTGACAACGTGAGATGTTGTTACATAATTCTATTTTTAGCCGTCAAATTATTCTATTTTTATTATGAATCATTGTGAATTTGGAGAATCAATTATTTTTTTTTTATATATCGGGGTTTATCAGGTTATCAATTTAATAGTAAAGAAACTATCACTTTAAAACTTACCCATTGTATGGAAAATTTTTTGGTATTTTGTCGATGACCAAATGGGATTCGTAATGTAAATTTAACCCGGTTGACACGCTCTCAACAAAACATCCGATATTTTGAATTGGGTTGTCTTCGAACGAACTTGCCTTTTAGCGGGACGAACTGAGGAAGGATAAAGTGCTGCACAGAACCGGAAAGAGAGGGAGATTTCTATCTTGATGACGCGACTTTGGACGAGTAGGAGGAGTGTGAGTCTGTCGACGCAGAGTGGGAAAAATACTCTTATACGCTGCATTCATTTCATGTTGCCGAATTTTGTTGCATTTTCCTGATTATGCATTCACCAGTGATGAGTTTACTAATCACGCACTGAAAAAAAAAAAAAAAATCTCGGTGTATTTACCAAGAAAAGGGTAAAATTACCAAGAATTCAGGGCTCTATTTGATCCCAGTTTTTTCCTTAAAATTACCATTCATGGAAGTGGTAATTTTACCGAGAAATCTCGGTAAAATTATTGAACTTTCTCGGTAATTTAACCGGACCTTTGTAAAAACGCCAATATTTTTTATCGACTGTGGTAGAATTACCGAGATAAAATGGCAAAGTTACCGGGAATTGATTACCAATAAAAGTGGTATTCTTACCTGAAAAAAAAACAGTAAAAATACCGGTTTTTAGGTAAGCTTACCAGTCTGTCTTGGTAAAATTACCAATAATTGGTAAAAAAGTGAGATGGTAAAGGTACCAACGGACATTGTTAAAAACGCCGAGAATTTTTTTTCAGTGCGGAGGTGGATTCTCAGCGATTCCAAAGTCGACGCGTAAGGTGCGTTAGGTGTAACAATCGCACAGCTTGAGAACATATGTAAGCCTCTGGGAGCGGAATAGAAAACTGGAAGGCTATGCCCCGTTGTCTCTACGCGGCCCAACCCCCGAGGACGCTTGGCGCTCTTTCAGGCCCGCTTCGCCAAAAGAATGACAAAAAAAAATGACTGGATTTTCATACCCGACTCTCATTTGTCTCATCTGTCAATCTCCCTCTGGCAGAAAGCTATTACACCAATGAGAATTGAATGAAAAATCGGCATTTATTTGTAATTTCACGCCAAGGAAACTTCTTACTGTAAAATTATCAAATAATACCAAAATTCACGGAAAAAGGGACCCTACTTTGCATAGGTCAATTGTGTAGGACATTTATCTTTTAAAAAATTGGGCATCAGAGTTCCCAACGGAAAATATACATCAGCACCCGAATAGGAGAATGGGAGTGGTTTAGTTTTTTTTTTTTTTTTTTTTTTTTTTTTTTTTTTAGCGCGATGGGGTATATTTGCAATTCAACCCCACAATTTCAAGCCATTCAGCCTCTTCCATTTTTTGTAAAGTGCCCGCAAGCCAACCTCGCTTACCTCTTTAATTTGAATTATCTAACTCGAGATTGTGCCACACTCCAATTTCTTCTCAAAAATGACGCAGAGAACCTGAAAAGTTGCGGAAAAATTGACTCTTCGGAAAGTATTTTTATTTTGAAGCCTGGACCTGGCCTACACTCTATCTTGGGTGATTCCGTAAGCCAAAATCAACCAACCCCCCACCTCCCATCCCACGTAATAATTAAACCGGCCTCCAAAAGCTCAATCTTAAAATCCAATCGAGTCCTCAAACAGTAATACGTTCTTTCTAAAAACTTTCCGACGTACTTCTTTCATATACATGCGTCCCATTTTGAACAGCTCCAGGACCTCAAAATAGGTCAATGCTCCAACCCGACTTCAATGTTGTGTAAGTATATAGACGGTAAAGCTAGTAAAACAGGCGCACCGGTGATTGCGAGAAGTACCTCCAAGACATAAAACAAGATTACGCGGAGGGAAGCTGTCTCCTGATGCAGTGCGAAAAAACTAGAGAGCAAACACGTCCTTAAAACGTCGCTCGAGGCAACGGAAGCTTGGCAACGCCGCACCACCCCACCCCGTTCGCTCGCCCTCTTTTGTTTAGCTGCATTCTTGCAAAACATGCAGTAAAACATGCACTTACGATTCGGCGAGTTCCGAACTCCCGAAGCGAAGAAAATAAATTTAAAACACACACACATCCGTTCCGATGGCTAGCTCCCCAGTTTCGAACCGGGATCTCGAAATATGAGTTTCAATGGGATTTATAGTTTGTCTGCCGCCGGGAGGAGAAGAAAATTAAAATAAAGGGGAGGAAAAATAAGGATTAAGTTGCTCGTGATTTATGGAGTCGGGGCTAGGGTATTTTTTTGAAGCTGGGGGACTTGTAAATTTTTTGAATTTACGTCGGGCGGAGGAAAGAGACCTCGAGGGTTTACGACGGTTATAGAGCGGCCTACTAGGTCACTGTTTCACCACTTGCTATATCTCAAGGGCTCGAAAGATTTGTTGACAAAAACTACTCTGGGGGCTGTGCAAAGTAAAGTGAATAAAACATAAAATTTTGAGCGAACGACTGAGGATGGAAAGGTAACGGCCAGAAAACACGTCTCGTTACTATAAAAATGTATGCAAATGAGTACGCTCAAAATTTTAGCTTTTATTCGAAAGATTTGGTTTCACCCGAATTGGGCTGCGTAAGCAGGATCTATACGAAAAAATTAAAAATTTTCAATAGGCTTGAAAAAAAGGTTTTGTTTTGGGTCTTAAGTGACGTGTGTAGTTTCATTCGAAAGCTCTTCTCTTCAAAATTCTTTAAAATTATATTTCAGTTGTTTCTTTTGCTCAATTTTTCAGAAAAACAAGCAAAATCTAAGAAAATGAGGAAATAAATAATTAAAAACGGTATTTTTCTCTTCAGGAAATTTGATTTTCTCAACAAAATTCTACCAGCGTCTTGATAAAATGAGGGATGGATATAATCTGATGTATTTTTAATTCTTCAAGGTAGAAAATTTAGGGGGAAAAGTCCTCTTTAAGTTTGAATTACATTTACCAGCGTTTTAATAAATGAAGGGTAGTCGTATTTTGAAGTATTCTTAATTGTTGAAAATGCAGAGAAAGCTAGGAAAAAAGTGTATTATCTCTTCACAAAGTTTGGATGAATTATTTTTTTTTTTTTTTTTTTTTTTTTTTTTTTTTTTTTTTTTACCAGCGTTTTAACGAATTGTGGATGGGCATATTTTGAAATGGGTTTAATTTTTAAGCTTAATGTAGGAGGGGCAAATCATTACAATCACGCCTTTTTCGAAGTTCAATGTCTTATCGAAACGGAACTCATATCGTTATCTTCTCCCCGATATTTTCACAGGTTGTAAGCCTTCCCATGCAGCGGGTGGTTGCTTTCTCATGCGTATTTGCCGAAGTTGAGCGTATCAACAGTTTAAAAGAAAATTAATTAGTCTAATTTGAAAGTGATTGATTGGCGTTTCAGATCCCGAAAACACGGAGGCGGCTGACTTGCAGAGGAAGCTGGAGCTACTGGGTGACATCATGGAGCATCAAGTCTATCCTGAGCAGACGAGGAGGCAAGCGCAATACTTCGGCCACTGTAAGTTATTCTCTTTCATCTCTTAAGTAGCTGATTAGCCGTGGAAAAATCATGTAAATACGTGAAGCATGACGCCACACTCCTCAATCATTACTTTGTGTCCTTTGACTATTGCGTTTGATTATCTCTGTACATCATTACATCCAATTACACCGGGTTTTCATGTTCGGACTCTTTTCTGGTAGGGTTAGAGCACGCATAAACCATCCAGGAGTCACATAAAAGCTGCAGGTAGTATTAGGCGGATTTTTCTATCCTTAGCCGGCGAATCATAAATTATCATAAAAAAATAATTTGTCATTGAGCAGGATAGAATTACACTCACTGTACATGTATCATATAGTTGTACTATAAATATGACGCAAACAACGCAGGCACTGAATAATTGCTAAATTTCAATCTATTTGGTATGGAAAAAATTATGTATTTAGAAAGTGAAGAAGCAATTGAGAAAGGACTTATTACAATGCTTTAGATAATCCTCTTGAATTCATGTCATCAGTTAGTTCACTTGCGAGTCCTCTTAGTGAAATCAGTAATCTTAGTTGGGTTTGGTTCGGGTAGGCAACTAAACTAACTCTTCGAGAAAGCATAGAGTATCACTGATTTTGAAGGCGCTGCAAGCCGAGAACGGACTATGAAAGTTCTTTCCGAATGAAACATTTACCATGTAGATGCGAATTATTGTGAAGTGACGAGTTATCCAGCATGCCTAAAAGGTAGGTCAAGAGCTGAAGAAAGCTGAGGACTGCTGCTGCCTTATAATGGATATGTTGCATGTGTTTGCGATTTGACAATTGATTCTTATGTTAAAGTTCGCGAGAAACATGATGGTGCCACTGGTTTTCTCTTAAATCAACTCCCAAGCTCAAAAAAAGCTCTCAAGTTGAGGCCAAAATGGAGAGGATATCCCACGCTATCGTGAGAGTCCACCTCTACATCAAGACGAACTCTCCATGCAAAGTTAAGGAGCAAATACATTAGCAGGGTTGCCGTGTTTTCAGTTTTAGAGTCACCAAATAAAGTGGCAGCCTTGTCAATGTATTTGCTCCCTATCTTTGTATGGAGAGTTTGTATTGATGTAGAAGTGGACTCTCAGGATAGCGTGGGATGTCCCCTCCATTTTGGCCTCAACTTGAGAGCTTTTTTGAGCTTTGGGAGTTGATTTCAGAGGAAACCAGTGGCACCATCGTGTTTCTTGCGAACTTTTACAAAAGAATCAACAGTCATATCGCAAATTCCTCACATGCAACATATCCATTTATCATAAGGAATTGTTGAGTCCCCAAAATTAAAAGTTTCCACCTGACGCTAAGAGGTTTCCGCAGGGACTAGCTTTGTCTCCGAGTGTCATCTAACCTTACGGAGCAGATTTCACTCTTCTTGCGGAGTGACATCCCTTTCTTACGAAGCAGAATCCTCTATCTTTGCGGAGTGAAATTCGTTCTGACGCAATTTCACTATTTACAGAATTCACCCAATACTCTATTTTACCCCACTTTCGTATCACTCGGGTTGCTTGGCAACTATATGCACGCTACGAAGTATACAGGATGATACAAACGTCCCGACTAGCAACATTATTTTCGTAACTTTTGAACGAATAGAGGTACAGACTTGAACTTTTTTGCTTGATCCTAGGTTAAAGCAAAGGAAATGTGGGACCCTCCAAAATTTTAGGGAACTACGTTGTAAGAGCAAGAATATTAGTAGTAATAGGGGTGGTGTGGGACTTTCGTATCACCCTGTACTTATTGTTACTGGAATAATTAATGCGACAATCATTACGTACTCGTGTCCTTTGGGGTTGGAGACTGCGGTAACTACACTCAGCGTAGTGGGAAATACTTAACACTAAAGCGCGAGAGAATAGATGGGATTCTCACGGGAGAAGGAGGGTTTGATGAGAGTGATTCGCCGACATTTTATTTGCATATTTGATTAAGATTTGCATCCAAGCTAGTTCTAATTAATCATTTTTAATTAAAGCGTGTCAAGCGACGGCGGAATGAGGGAATACGGTAAAAAACGCACCGACCTGACCCGAGATTGGTCGAAGTGTGGAAGGTTGAGAAGAGGGTTGCCGCTGCTTGCTTTCCTTTTATTTCCAACGTTTTAAACGTGTAATTGGACGGATTTCTATCAAACGGAACTATGTGCTTAAAGACACAAGCCCTGATACTCATAAGAATATATGCATTACGGGGCTCACGTCACAATGCACATAGTTCCAATTGATAGAAATACGTCCGACTGGACGTATATTTAAGCAGAGTTAGCCTGACCGCATTTCACGTCACCCATTTTTTCCTCCTGTCTTGTTTTTTGAAGTAGAGGACTATATAAGCAACGTACCGTATCGATACTCTCATGCACTGACTTTCCCTCACAATCAGATCTAGGATAAATATACGAATAAAACTTCGGGTCGGCATGTTGCTTATACTTTTCTAATTAAATGAGTGAAGCATTAGATAAAACAAGCTACATCGGAGGACTGATTATTGAAATTAATAGACAAATCAATAGATAAAGACTACGATGGGGAAAATAGAGTAATCTTATCGGTCAAAGCGAGTGGTTATCAAAATGATGGAATAACTAAAGTATCTCTCGTGGGTTGCCCCTGGTTAGTATATCACTTAGCTGCTTTGTCCATGACAATCACCTGCTTCCATCAATAGGATCTCTCCAATTCTGCTTTGCTAGTTCTATCTATAGCTTTGTCCATAGATTTCAATAATCAGTCGTCGAAATAAGGACCAACCATCGACCGCCTCCTTTGAACTCACCTTCCGACCTACTTTCCACGGCGATTACCGTTCTCATTATACATTTTTACTTTATTTCGATTGTATTTTCAAGCTTTGATATGCCTCATCTTCGGCTTTTGATTTTTCTTCCGGAATGATTTCCATTGCACCGAACTAAGGAAAGGTCTTTAGACATTGCCATATTCTTTCTGATAAAATACGAAATTTCAAAGAAACTTGTGGATATTTTTCTTCCAATTTTTCAGGGAATTCGATTCGCAATTCAATGAACGGCACCTGAAAAATGTAAGAAAAAATATTCGTGCATTTCCTAAGAAGTGAAGGTTTTATAAAGAGAAATTGTCATTATCCGGACGTACTTATGACGTTTTTATTGAGCGCGGCAGCGTTTTGCGCCTTCACGCGGACCGTTTCGCACAGACGGAATTCATCATGTAATGGGTGTTCGACGTTCGACCCTGATTTTGAATTCGTGAATCGTCCGAGGTTGGACCCCAGTAGGTCGTCAATCGAATCTTTATCGATAGATAGCATTGCCAAGATAGGGATGTATCGATCGATACATCGACCTGCGCACATTTGGCAAAACTGGCACGAATCAATCACCCCAACGGAGAAGGTGTCAAGGCGAGTAACTCCACCACGGAGACAACGCGACGATTCGTCATCCAGATGACAAAAAAGCGTAACTAAATATTCAGATGAGTACAGACAAGTTATAAATTTTATGTACAACAGGGCTCATTGCCGAGAGCAGTTACGCTTTTATGTCAGCAGGGCGACGGATTGTTCGAACAAAATATGAATCGGTTGATGCTAGAACCTCACTAATCCAATTTCTAATGAGCCTTCAATTCCATAGGGATCAATGTATTCTAGGGCTCGTCCGCTATAGGACATGCTTGGTTTTGGCATCCACAGATTCATATTCTGCCGCGCTAAAGAAGTACGCCGTATGAACTTTCGGACGTTGCAAAATTATGCTCGGTAAAATACGAATTTGCTGGGAGACTTGTGATATTTTTTTCCAATTTTTCTAATAATTTAGGTCGTAATTTAATCCGGAAGAATCTAAGATTCTGAAAGAAATTTTTTTTTTTAAATTTTCTCAAAAATTTATATATTTTCTAGGGAATTTTGGCAATGCCCGCTATCACATACGGGGTTTTTCTCAGCACGGCAGTATTGTGAATACTATAATTAATGATCGGATGGCAGTGCTTTTCCATTCATTCGAGTGGAAACAGAAGCAGCTCGAAAATCTGCGGTGATAGCTTCACTATTCGAAAAACCAATTATACAGTGGAGGATTATTGTTGTTGCCGCAGATTGTATCAACATTTTTAAACACCATGATCGAAGTAGCAAGGAACGCCCGCCTCTTCCATTCCAGGCAGTGGTGACGCCGTCAGATTATCGATACAGCCCCATTTGAAACTATTCTGAAGAATCGATTATTCAGGTGTTCGTTGGGAACACCCTGTATATCGATCTCTTTCCATAGATTCAAATGGCAGATCAATCGATGTATCGCAAAGCACGCCACGACACTGATTTCAGTGATCGGGGTGCGTGTTTTTGTCGAACGTTTCGCTTTTGTGTTTTGCTTCAGCCTTCACCCCAAACGAACGATGAGTTGTCTTGTTGTGTTTATTTTGCCTAGGTCGATTTAGCTTTTTCTCTCAGAATGTTCAGTAATTGTTCCATTGGCTCTCAACATTTCGATGTAGTCATTAAGCTCCATAACTCACCCTTCTTCGTCGGAAGCTTGCACAAAACGTGATGAGCACAACAGATATTTTCAAATTAATCATTAAGAATCAAGCGGCATTTTCTACGCTCAAACTTTTCACTCGTGAAAAAAAAAATATACGTTGAAAAAAAAGTAATGAGATATACAGACATACTGTCGTGCTAAGGAAAAACGCCTTATGAACATTCGATTGTTGCTAAATTTCCTTCGATAAAATGTTTATTTTTTAGGAAAGTTATGAATATTCTTCCTTTACATTTTCAGAACCTTTAGGTGAAAGTACGAACAAAATAATCTGAAAAATCGGGAGGAAAATATTCATAAGTTTATCAGGAAATCTGCGTTTTATCAAAGAAAATTTGGCAACGCCTGGAGGCTCATACGGCGTTTTTCCTTAGCACGGCAGCATACTGTCCGTTCCGATCTTAGAGCCCAAAAGTACCGGGTTCTGGAGCGGCAGCTTCGACTGCTCCGGGTTCAATTAGAGTAACTTGATGGAGGATCGCCATAAAGCTATCCATTTTATTGGCTCCTGGTATTGAATTTCACGGAACTCTTAAGACCCAAAAATGGCGGACCCTGAAAGTAAATGTGAATACAGAATGACTCAAAATGTAGCACTTAAAAAAAACACCCTTTTTGGGCCCTGAGGCCTCCCTGGAAAGTGGAGGAGCGAGATATCCATGCTCTCTCAATCCACGCACTTTACGTTCAATGGCCGGAACAACGAGTGCTTCTCCCAAAACTTGTGAACTCGCAAAACGTTGTGAATTCTCCTCTAGTTACATTTCGAAATTCGCAGATCCCAAAGGATTCAATATCACAACGGTATAGCTTTCCTTCCCAGCCAGGTGCAGACCCTGCAGTAAAAAATAATGACTATTTGCCGACAGACCACATGAAGTTGCCCGACATGATTGAATCATAAGCATGCCAAAAGCGCACGGTCAGAAATTGTACGGGAGCCCTCAAATGCCGACGTGCCTAGCTATGGGAAGCGGCCGATGGCCAATAATTGACCCGGTTTTCAAGATCGCATATGGGGCCCATCGCGTGTCGTTCAATTGGTTGTTATGATAACGTTTGTGATCGCACAATAATGCTAGGCTCCCAGTGTCGAGGCGGGAATTATCGGTTATCGGTATTTTCCAATTTGAATCTATGGTAAAGGATCGAATCGTTACGAACACCCTGATAATCGATCCTTTTACATAGGTTTGTACGGCAGATCAATCGATCTATCGCACATCCCGACACGCCTCTGAAGCTGTCGATGGTAAGCTCACCAATTTCACACGGAAAACGGAAGAGCTCAGTATTCAGGTTATAAACATGCACTACGTTGGATTTCGTCATCGATAAAACGAATTGTATTTGACCTGAAATGAGCTAAATTTTTCACATCTACCTGGGGTTCTACTTGAGAGAATCCGGATTTTTTTGCGAATTCAAGCAGGATTCGTATGAAAACATTTGTTATTGATGTAAAGTAGTCTCTTATTGTGTAGCTTCCTGTGACAAGAAAGTCCTGTGTCCAGATACTCTTGAAAACCGGGGAAATTGTACGGAAGCATATATAAGTCCTGGGGTAATGATCCTCAGTGCGCGGTGGAAAATGTCTAAAAAGAGCAATTGTTGTCGATTATAAAGTCAGAAGGTGAGCCCACAATTTACAGTGAAAAGCTGACTTAGAGTAACCAACAGACTGTCAAATGGACGTATTTTTGCCAAACGGAACTGTGTGCACTGTGACGTGAGCCCTGTTATGCATACATCCTTATGGATATTAGGGCTCATGTCATAATGCACATAGTTCCGTTTGGTAGAAATACGTCCAGATAGGTAGACCGAATGATTCTTTAAAATCAGCCTAACAACATCACACGCCACTTAACTATCAAGTTTTATTATTTTACATAAAACTCAGAAAACTTTTACAAGTATATTCCCTATTCTCTCGAAAAAAGTCAAATAATTTTTCATCGTATCATGGCTTAGTTGTTAATAAAATAAATGAAATATGCGAAGACAACACCATGCGTCATTTGATCGAAATTTTTCCTCAGAAATTTGAGTCAGTTTTCTGTAGATCCTCCCACTATGTAGATATTAATCACCAGTCATAAATTTTGCTTTTAACTCGATTATGACAGGGCAATTCAATGGAGAGTGGTCATAGTTTGGGAGTTGCAACTGAGCTCAATGAAGCAAGGTCTTATCTCGAATTTTTTTTTTATAACCTCATGATTGTTTTATTGAGAGGTAGTTAAGCTCTCACGCAAAGCTATTAACACATTGAAGGTCCGAATTGGACGGCGGCGAAATGAATGCAAAAAATAAAACATATTCATCGCCTTGTTTTGGAAACTACAAATTTACTTATCATTACCATGTCGACGGTGAAACTTCCAAACCACGTATCTCGTTTGCTGTGTTTAAAAATCTCCGCTCCTAACTTACTTCTTTGAGCGAGAACAAATCAACATTATTTCTTGAAATTTCTTCAGGATTTGCTTCGTAAAAAGAGGAAAAATCACGTAAGTTTAGTGGTTTTCCGTTAAAATAAGAAAGTATGACAGGTAGTCTGCAACGTCGCAAATCGAGATATGTGGTCTGGGAGTTTCACCATCGATATCGATTGGCGATGCGATGTTTCAAAATTTCCGCTCATATTTTTTTTCCTCAGAAAAAAGGCAACATAATAGCTTAAAATATACAGAATATTCTGGTACGTAACAAAGAATAAAAATCAAGGAAGTTGTCAAGTAATTAGGTTGACTAGTTTTCAAGAGAAAAAATTAAGTATTACAGGATGTCTGCAACGTCGCAAATGGAACCGACTTAATTACAACCTCATTTTCATCCAGAAAAAAGAAAGCAATAATCGACTCGTCGTTCCTTACTTCCGGTCGAAAATGAGGTTATAATTCAGTCGAAACGTTTAGTTTTTTGTATCTGATCTTTTACATTTTGCAGTAGCGTTTCTTCAGATTAAGTTGTTATTTCACTGTTTTTCGGTTGATTAATTTGTTCTTTTCTTTCGACGGCCAAAGTGCAAAACCACGTATATCCATCGCGGTATTTCAAAATTTCCGCCCCTCCTCAATTTTTGCGAGGAAAAACAAGCATGTTTCATAGCTTGAAATTCAAACAGGCTATTCTTTTAACAGAGAAGAAAAATTAAGGGAGTTGTCAAGAAATTACGTTGACTAGTTATCTGGAGACAAAAATGTATGCGACAGAAAGTCTGCACCGTATTGCAAATAAAGATACGTGGTTTTGCACTTCGGCCATCCCTATGCAGATTAATGGTTTTATTAATACTGACCCCTTTCCGATTAACGCAATCAAACTGTTACCACTCAAGGATTCCGACCCGAGGCGATATTGTCACGGAGCATTTAGGGCGAAAGTCAAGGTTTTAATCCGGTGAAAAATAAACCGAATAAAAAGAGTCCGATCCACCGCCTTTTGTGCGGAGTTCATTCAATGAGGGACTGCAATTTTTTATCCAGCCGCTGCAGAAAGAGCTATGATCGTGATTTATTGAAAGCTCCTCCGCGAGGCAACGTCTTGGGTAGTTCGCTCGAGTTTGAGCTCCTTTTAATGCATTATTTTTCATTGGTGTCACGATTTCGCGAGTCGGTCGGAATACAAAGAGCGCAGGTGTCGAAACGAAATCGGCTCGTGTCACCCTGGCAATGGTGACCGCCAAGGTCACCCGTCTTGTCAATCAAGGCCTTGTGGTGTGCTTTACCCCTTTGATGGATTGCTTAAAATCGTGTTTGTACGTTCGCAGAGATCGCTGTTTTGAAATTAAAAAATTCAGGGATAGAAACTATCCTTGCGGACTGATTGTTGAAATTGATAGACAAAGCTATAGACAAAGAAGGCCTAGGGGGTATAAAGCGATCCTATTGGTTGAAATGTGTGGTTCTAATAGACTCAGGGAGAAAATGATGGACTAACAACAGGGTCTCTCGTGTGTTGCCCTTAGTTAGTCTATTACTCACCTCCTTTGTCCATTGCAACGTGCTTCTACCAATAGGAACGCCTTATTATCGATCAGTCATCTTTGCTCTCGCTTTTTCCATCGACTTCAATAATCACCCCACTGTGGTTGCATCCGGATGGAGTAAATCGAGACGATACGGGATAAGCGCAATGTGGCGTACGCGCAATGCGTGAAGTATCCAGGAAGTCTTGCAGGCACTAACATGTATGCCGCTCTAGACAGCCGTACGCGCAATGCGTGAAGTATCCATCCAGTCTTGCAGACACTAACACGTGTTCCGCGGTGGTCGCACTGTGTCTAGCGTGATCGTTCAAACTCGTGCAGTCAGAATTTTTCAACTTGTGCTTTTGAAGATTTTTGCTCAAGTACATTCTGTATGGACCATTGTTATTATTGTTTTTTACTTTTTATTTGCATAAATCTTGACTACTCGTCATCTGTCCATCTAATTGAACACAGCCCTCTCATGCAAGTAATTTTTTCCTAGTCAATGTTTTCTCGTTTTTTCTGGGTTTCTCGTGGGTTGCCGTTATAGTTAATCTATTATTTGCTGCCTTCGTCCATTGCAACCACCAGCTTCCACCAATAGGTTCCCTTCATATACCTTTTGTCATCTTTGTCTATAGCTTTGTCTGTCAATTGCAATAATCGGTTCGCAGCGGACTTTTTGTGTAAGGCGGGAACATAATATTTGATAGTGATTCGTGTCTTGCATTGTTAGAGTGTATTTCGTCGATCTGCAGGTAATGTAAATAAATATTTGGAATTATCAGTGTTTTTAACCGCAAATTGCCGGAAGTTACCGGAGGTTATGTTGCTTGTTTCGAGATACGATGAAAATAAATTGACACCAGATGCAGGAACTATGAAAAAGCGTGTACCAAATCATGCAAATTACGCAGTAAGGAGCGGACCCCAGACTTATTTTAGTACAAAAATCAAGATTTATGTGTCATTTCACCTGTAACCAGCATATTCACACGGACATACCCCTTGCGCGCAACAGGCCCATCTTACAGAATGATAAGGATTCGTGAAACGTAATCTAAAGCAGGAAAAACTCTCTTTCCACGCCTTTTCAATTCCAAGACATGTTGGCCTTGGCGTATCAGTCCAGGCATCCATTAACGATAGCACTTGAATATCCAATTTCCTTCAGCCTACCCTTCAGACTCCAATCCTAAAATCCAATCCACCCATTCATCAGATAAGGTCTTCAAATCTTCGCATTTAGAGGGACATGTGTTCCGTAAATGGATGGTGAATTTACCAAACGACGGGCCTCGATTACGGCGTTTGAAAAATTCCACTCCTATTTTACTTTTCAAGAGAATACTACAACTGCCGTACTACAAGAACGCCGTATAAGCCCTCAGGCTTTGCCAAATTTCTCTTAATAAAATATGAATTTTTCAAGTAAGCTTTAGGATAGTTATCTTTCAATTTTTCAGAGAATTTCATTCTCAAATTCGATCGAAAGTATGTTAAAATTTCAAGGAGAATTATTCATTATCCTTCCAAAATTGAAGTTTATGAGAAGAAATTTGGCAATTGTTTTTAGAGCAACAGAATACTGCTCGATATATTTGCGCGAAATTTTCAGGGAATATTGTAGAACGAACGAAAAAAAAATCAACGGAATACGTAAAAAGTCAAATCAGGCCTTTTCTGTAAGAAATAAAATGTTGCAGAAGATTTGTATCGACGCAAAGCGAGGTACGTGGTTTGGCACTTTCACCATCTAATGTGATAGTTTTCGCAGCGAGATAGGATGTTTCGTTGCATACCTCGCATAATGAAAGCAAAATAGCAAAAAAGCACGCGCTACCTCCATCTGTTTTATAATTTCGGATCAGTTGGGTGTTCATGAATATTTCTGCCAGAATTTCTGAGCCAGAAAACGCAGATACCAGGTCGGCCGATTGCATGTTAATCGAAGTCTTTTAACGGAGATGAAAGCTAATCAGGCGCGATGAATGGGAACCCACCCGGCGCACAGTAGTATGAGTTCAAGGGAGAGGTCGAATATTATAAAGACATTTTAAAAGGTTTTATTTTCGTTGATAAGAAACGTAAACTATGAAAAGAGGGTCTCTTCGATTTTCTCGTAAAATTTCCTAATATTAGAATCACCTCATAACTGTCTTACTGTGACGAAAAGAACACCAAAATTTTCAGTATAAGTCAAATTGTTCACGCCCGACGTCTCCTAATTGCTCGTTCCACCGTGATGGTCAAAAGTCAAATTTTGACAAATATTTTAAATATATTTAAGAAATCGTCACCTTCCCGGCAAAGTATCACAAGCGCCATGCGACGTTTAAAAATTTCCGCCGCCATTTCATTTTTAACAGAGGAATTTTTCAACTAAGTTGTCCGAAAATTTTACTAAATTTTCTACAGGCTGCCGATGAAATTCAGTAAAATTTTCGGACAGCTCCGTTGAAAAATTTCTCTGTGAAATAATAAAATGGCGGCGGAAATTTTGAAACGTCGCATGGAGCTTGTGATACTTTGCCGGGAAGGTGACGAAATATGATAAAGTTTTTGTTCTAAGTAATGCATCGTAATAACTAATCATACGCGGGATCTTTACATTACTTTACAGTAAAATACCTGGCTCATCTGTAAAAACACTTATGTGCAAAGAAAATTCTGGTACATACGTTGTTTCTACACTGAGTCACAATCTGTGGTCTCTAGGTGCAAAACGTATTCCAGTTTGAGTTTCGGATCGTTTTAGCCAGATTTTCTGATCAAGCAGCGCAGTGTGCGTCGTTTGCAAAATTCCTCTCCACGCGGAAGCATGCAGTTTTGGCGAAGCGACGTTAGTGTCGTTTTTTATGGTCCTAATGAGAACCCGAGTGCTCGCTGCAGGACGTCAGAAGATCCGTTGTTATTTTTCCTGAAAATGACACCCCTCTAATTCTTTCCCCTTCCCCCGCTCCTCGCCGATTTCCAATCGGGGTCGCAAAACCTTGATTATGCCGTTTCGTTCACGCAGAGGATGATGCACCTCAGCTGTCTAGGTTCTTGATGATAGTTGCCATATTTTTCATAATTTAAAATAGGATACGACGTGAAGAATAAAAGAAAATTTGTTGGTGAAAAAGCAAGGTTTGTAAAAGACACTGGAAAAAAACAGATTGGATCTAGAGTCCAGACTCTTAAAAACATCGACAAGAAAAAGTACTCTTGATTCAATCAGAATCTAGCTTAAATCAAGAACCAAGCCTCTTAATTTAAGCGGATTTCGTTTTGATTCAAGCAAAAATCGGATTGAATCAAGAGTATGTTTTTTTGTCAATATTTTCAAGAGTCTGGACTCTACATCCAATGTGTTTTTTTTCCAGTAGACCCATAAAATAGTTTTTAAATGACGGGAAAAGTAATGTAAAATTGATGAAAATGCAAGGATTACCTTTACTTCGAAGTTCCAGAGGATCCCTCGATTCTGTTTGTAATGAGGAGAAACCGAGGTATTGTGGATGGATTTCTTTTAACTTATACTGAAGCACTTTTCGGCTTATGCCATCCTCAGAGCAATTTGAAAAATCTTGATTGCAAACATATTCACAGCTCGAAATTTTGCTTCAAAAAATAATATGTGATTGTTTCACTATTTAAAAACACGAGAAAAAAAAAATAATGAAGAAATTGATTTTCTTTTCTTATGGTTTTTATAGTGATACCATCGTATATTTGTGATGTAAAATTTTAAACTGTGAATATCTTCGTGATTCAGATTTTTCATACTGCTCTCCATGATGCCGAAGAGTGCTTTAGTAAATTAAAATAAATTTATCCACACCACCTAGGTTTCTTCTTGTTACATATGTACAATCCAAAATGGTGTTGTTCAGTTCAAATTCTACATATAAGCCCTCAATTTTGCTTTGAGTAATCGAAAATTGAACGAAAGATTACAAGAGATGATATCATGCTCAAAGCTGGATCAGTACATAGTTACACTCACGACATAGTCAACGAGACCTGATTCTGGAAGAGATATTCTTCCGCAGATTAGATATCTTCGGAACAATGTGTTAACAGCTAGGAGCGTATATATTGCCATATGCGACTGTTTCTGAGTACATTGGTCACTTAATGACTTATTTCTCAATGGCTCATTCTATGGCTTACTTCCGGCCTAAGAGGCGGTTGACTTGTCGATAACCAGTGCCAGGAAAATATTTCAGCAGAAAAGGGTCCAAGCTGACGGCTCGTGGATGACGCCCCTCCCCGGAAAATCGGTGAAATATGCTGTTCTGTGAAGTAAAAGAACCCGTATGAATATTCGAGAGTTGCCAGATTTCCTCCGATGAAATGCCAATGTTTGATGAGAGCATCTAATGAATATTTTCTCTGGAAATTGTTAGAACATTTAGATCTAATCGTAGATGAAAGTTTTTGAAAAATTGGGGGAAAAACATTCACAAGACTTTATCCGAAAAAATTTAACAACTTTTGGAGGCTCATACGCCCCGACGTTCCTCCTCAGCACCAGCACGGCAGTATGTATAAGTGCTCAGGAAGTAAACTCTCCCGTTCAAGTTTCTCCGATTTGCTGGCTCCGCCTAATATTTTTCTCTATCTGATTGAATTGGACGTATTGATGCTTAAAAGAACCAATAAAAAAAATGAATAAAATCAATAGGAACCATACAACACGCAAACCCTATGCTCGTATTTCCATCTGAGAACATTCATTTTCACAAACTTCCTTCTATCATAAATATGATCAATTGGGCTTTATTTTGCAATTGGGAACTACAATTTTTGTCACAGTTTAGAAGCAACGCGGATGTACCATTAATATCCCAATGCCCAAAATTGTTTTTACGGATGGACTAGAAGTTGCAGTTCCCAATTACAAAATGTAGTCCAATTGTTCCTAAAAGATTGGAGGAACAATGAAAATGAAGCAGTTACCTTAGATCAGAAGATACTTTTGGAAACAGCAACGTAACTGCAAATCGGGAGAAATTCGAAGGTCGAATGCTTATCGGACTGACCTTAGTCGATCGACCTTGGATAAACACATTTTCTAACCCGCTCCCACTTACTGAAAAAAGGGGAAGGAGGACGTGAAGTCACAACAGATGTCGTCCAACCCGTGCAAGTTTTTAATTTTACTTGAGGAAAGAATTGAAGACGAAACCTTTCATAAGAAAAGTTCGCGCCGGGCGAAAAGATTGCAGCGAAAATTGTGTGAAAGTTAGTATCGCGACGTTTCTCCAGAAGTATTAGGACTTTCACAGTTTCAGCAACGCTTGAGATGACCTTGCTGAAACTCTATCTCTCGCCTTCTATCCCGATGGAGACCTTCCTGTCTCCTAACTACTTTACTTTTAGTATGAGGGTGTACACGACCATTTGCTGTCGTCGAGTACTTTTGTACATAAACGTGCTTATCTTATATATGTGTATTTAGAATTTGTACGTGCCGACGTCATATACAAAAAGATATGGACCGTGAAACTTCCAAACCAAGTATCTCGTCGTTGGTTTTAAGAAATAGCTTCTCCCATTTTATTTTTTTAAAGGAAAGCAAGTCATCATTATTCTTAGAGGTTATTGCAGAATTGTCTTCGCACGGAGCCAAAAAATACGGAAGTTTTTTTAGAAGAAAAATGTGGACATTTCAAGAAATGATATTGATTTCTGATATTGATTTGAAATGACAGGTATTGATTTTCTTTCTTTTCTCTTCACTGAAAAAAATTCTCGGCGTTTTTACTAAGGTCCGTTGGTACCTTTACTATCTCCTTTTTCTTTACCAATTATTGGTAATTTTACCAAAACAGACTGGTATGCTTACCTAAAAACCGGTATTTTTACTGTTTTTTTTCAGGTAAGAATACCACTTTTATTGGTAATCAATGCCCGGTAACTTTGCCATTTTATCTCGGTAATTCTACCACAGTCGATAAAAAATATTGGCGTTTTTACCAAGGTCCAGTAAAATTACCGAGAAAGTTCAATAATTTTACCGAGAATCTCGGTAAAATTACCGATTCCATAAATGGTAATTTTACCAAAAAAAACCGGGATCAAATAGAACCCTGAATTCTTGGTAATTTTACCCTTTTCTTAGTAAATACACCGAGATTTTTTTTTTTCAGTGTTGAAATTGGCCAGAAATAGTTATTCCTTGATGCGAAATGTCGTCCAAGTAGTTTCACTGTCCGGACGTAGAGCCGCGACACCGCGAATCGCGGAAAATCCGTCCGACCGCGGGTAGAGCCGCCTCCGCCGGAACCCTGCGTCTTGCGGTCATGCGGCTGCGGGACGATTATTCGTCGCGAATGGGTCCGCAGGGTGGTTTAAATACCCCCACCTCAACCCCTCCCTCGTGCCCCTGCCCCCCCGCTACGAGAGAGCACCGAGTGGAGCTTTACTCGCCCTCCATTTTCGCAAATCCAACTCTCACCAAACGCAGGCTGTTGCCGGTGCTGCTGTAAACCGGACGCTTACAAAATGGACTGAATGTCCATTTGCGCAGGAATTTCGAATTCGAATTTCCATTTCGAATGTCCAGCATTCGAATGTCGCCTATTCTCCTCTCGGAAAATATTTACTTTTGAAGAAAAATATGAATATTTTCCTGGAAATTTTCAGACTTATTAGGTGAAGTTAGAAACAAAATTCTCTGAAAAATCGGGAGAAAAATTGTCATAAATTTACCCGAAAATTCGTGATTTATTTAAAGAAATTTTGCAAGTTGAGGCTCTACGGTTCAATGACATTTCGACACCGATTTTTTGTCCGCACACCTGGTTCTTTTAGTAGTTTATGTCCACGCGTTTTTTTCGGCAGGGAGTTCGTACCGTAGTACCTTGATTTATTTTACGAGGAATGCTCCGTACTCCTGAAGGATGCCTATCATTCTTAAAATGTTGGAGTGCCTTCAATTTTGTTTGATATACAGTGCAACACCTCTGTTGTGAAATAATTGCTTGAAGCGCCGTGACACGCTGCGGCGAGGCGGGCGGCTGGCCAACTCCCAACGCGCATTGACGCCTACAAACCTAAGAGGATACTTCAAGCATTGCGCAATGAGTGAAGTGTTCTCTTAGGTTTGAAGGCGTTAGTGCGCGTATCGTGCCGGTAGCACGCCGCTCCGCTCTGTGTTCGGCTCTAATATTTAAAATCGCGGAGTCGGCGTTTTTCAGCTCATGATTTTGAAATTTTTGCGCATTCTGCATGGATTTTCCTCATTTAAATTGATGGAAAATAAATTTATTGAAGGAAAATATAAAATGTGTTTTGTAAATATTAAGGTGGTGCCGTGTCAAATTTAATGATCCCCCAAAGCACTCTCATCATTTCTTTTATCTTTTGGTTTTTTCCCTTTTTATATTCATTTTTGTATAGTTTCTTTCAACACAACTCTTATTTTACGCGTGGACGTAAACTACTGGACAAAACAGGCACGCGGACAAAAAATCGTTGACGAATTGTCCTGAAACCGGCTCATACAGCGTTCTTCCGTAGTTTTTTTAACTCAGCAATGCACAGAAAGGACACAGGAAAACAAGGATGGATAATTTTTACATAAAAAAACCCAAATTAAAATGTCAAACAAAGAAAACTGAATACTGTCAAATGAGTATTAAAGAACCGGGTATAAGTTTTATTCCTAGCATGTTGAATATAAACTCATGCAACCATAATCTACACCTAGGGTATGGTCTAGTCTTGAGGGGTCTTAATTACAACCCGTAGAATTGTTTATTGAACAGAGAAAATGTCTTGGATTTATCTGAAATAGTGGATCCATATTGCAACTCATTGTTGAGTTACCAGTCGCTAACTATCGTAGATGAATATTTCATCAAACCGTCCATAAAAGATACAATTCGTCTGCGGGCTGCTTATTGAAATTAATAGACAAAGCTATAGACAAAGAAGACAAACCGCAGATGGAGCAATCCTATTGGTATAGACGGGTGGTTGCAATCGACAAAAAAGGTAAGTAATAGACTAACTAACTGATGTTAGGGTCCCTAACTTGATGGTGGGTCCTAATAGTTGATAAATCCTTTTTCTCCATAGTCTATAACAACCACCCATTTCAACCAAAAGGATTGCTCCATTTTCACCTTGTCTTCTTTTTATGTAGCTTTTTATACCAATTTAAAGAATTAGACTGCACGTGGTCTTACCCCGTAGTTCCGATAAAGTTTAAATAATCAGCCCCAGGGACAACGTATTTTAGAGATCCCACTCTGACAATCTCAGTAATGTAAGTGGCCTATTGATATTGCCTTTAGGGAGGAAAGTATTAAGCTGTAACAAATTATGATTCGCATTGATAGATTGGATAAAATTTGTTTGGATTGATATTCAAACCACTATTTCAAATTCTTAAAACCAATCAACACGCGGAAACAATATGAACGAAGAAAACCTGAATAACATGTATTTAAATATTTTTAAAGTGATTTAAAAAAAAAATTACCTGTGAAAACATTCTCTACATGAGAGGGCTATGTTCAATTAGATGGGTAGATGACGAATAGTCACGAATAACCTGATTAAAAAGTAAAAAACGAAAATGACAATGGCCCATTCAGAATGTACTTGTGCAAACAACTTTAAAATCACAAGTTGAACAACTCTGACTGTACGAGTTTGGACAATCACGCTGCTAGACTCAGTGCGGCCGGCGCGGAACAAGTGTTAGTGCCTGCAAGACTACGTGGATACTTCACGCATTGCGCATACATCACAGTGCGCTTATCCCCTCGATTGACTACATCTGGATGGGACCAGTGGGGTGATTATTGAACTCTATAGACAGAGCGAAAGTGAAGATGACTGACTAATAATAGAGCGATCCTTTAGGTGGAAGCAGGTGGTTGCAATGGACAAAGGAGGTACGTAATAGACTAACGAACGGCAACCCACAAGAGACCCTGTAGTTAGTCCATCATTTCCCCCCCTTAGTCTATAACAACCACCCGTTTCAACAAATAGGATCGCTTCATGTACCTAATGCCTTCTTTGTCTATCCTTTTGTCCATCGATGTCAATAATCAGCCCGTTGTGTATAGGTGAGTTCAATTCGAAATGGACGATTTTTTGCCAAAATGACCTACCCAAAACTGAATCAAATGAGAAGGGGCTACAGAGCTTTTAAATCGTATAATTTGTTAGTTTTGATTCAATGCATTCGCAAACAGTTCCTTTAGCATGAACACATGTAAAAAATATACTTTATGCTGCTAAAATACCAAACTTTGAACGCATTAAAAATTACTTTAGAGTAATACTCATCGATCCAAAGGTTAAAGAATAGTTCACAGTTTTTTTACCAGATTAGTCCCTCCCGTTCTGGGAAAACTAAAACACCAAAAAAAGCCATCTGTAATAATGTCTCCTGCATAAATTAAAATGATTTTCCCATTTTGCGCTGTGGTCCAAGGATAACGAGCTTTTAATCGGCCCTCATTGCCATCGAAATCTCTAACTACTTTCATTTCTGCAAATCTCCCAAACGCTCCCGCCAGTGCTCCCACACATTTCCCCCTATTTTGTTGTTGTTTTGAATAGATGCTCAGAACAAAAGTAAACAAAGCAAAAGTGAGGACCTACGTAACCGATGGCAAGAATATCTTATAATTCGTCAGAAGGGAGCTTATTAAACGTTATTTTCAATTTATTGGTCAAGATAAATACATTCCGATGTTTTCAGTGAAGAGTCGATTCAATGTCGTAATAATCTGTTCCAAATGAGTCTCTTATTCCACAAAATCAGTTCGTAGATTTCGTTGCTTCTCTAGCGTAAGGGCGTATCTCTGTGTACACATGAGCCCTGGAAAATATGCCTTTATATTGCAAACAGGGTTCACTTGAAAATGCAAATTGGCCGCTAAGCGTGAGAAGAGCACTCCTCGGTTGCAGTGTTTCAGAACCTCCGTCGCAGAATCGGATCCAGCAATTTGGCAACACCGAATTCCTCCATTTAAACCTATGCTAAATAATCGATTCTTTTCGGAGCACCTGGCTCTTCCAAGAATCGATACATTTCCATAAGTTTAAATGGAGGAAATTCGGTGTTGCCAAATTGCTGGATCCGCCAATGCTCCGTCGTCAAATTACGTCTTGAAAATAATCTAATGGGTGATATTTCCGGAATCTTTGCTATAGAACGTTGTAAAATCATAGAGGAGGATGGTTAGTAAGAGCGGCAATAAAATGCATGCACTCACTTTTGTCACAATGACTGAAACATTACAAGAGATTCCGAAACATCACAACAGAGAAGTACGGACCATTCTCATACCCAGCGCCTCATTTAATAAGCTAATCTCAAAAGTCTAGGAATGGGGCAGTTGCACTGGTCACAGAATGGTGTTTTGTCACTTGATTCTTGAAGAGCAGCCATACATAATAAGATCTGTCTAAAAACGAACTTTCTTCAATCAACATGAACCGAGATATCGCGCTTTGAAAAAGTTGCTTTATGATGTCATCCACCTCCGCAGTGGCACCTTTGGTTTCTTCCGTACCTAGCTTTCATCAGTCGGTGTGCCACACATTTGCAGTGGTCATCGTGTAACTTAGATGAAAGCAAGGTGGACGATACCAAGGGTGTCCTTACCGCTGTAGATGACGACATAAACCGAATTTTTCAAAGCGCGGTGTATCTCGCCATGTATCTAATTTATATCTCGGTAAATACTGAGCGTAGAATTTTCCTATTTGGGCGGATCTTATTATTTTTAGCTCAAATACAAGAATTAAGCATTAGAACACGATTTTGCGACCAGTATAGCTGACTCATTAAAGTCAGACTCCTGTATCTTAAACTGAAAATCACTCAAATCAAATTGTGTGCGTTTCTTAAAGTGACGTATCTATATCAAACGGAACCATGTGCATTACGACGTGAGCCCTGTTATGCACATATTCTTATGGGTCTCAGGGCTCTTGCCTTAATGTACATAGTTCCGTTTGACAGAAGTACGTCAAAATGTGACACCAACAGTGCTCATTCAACTACTTTTTGTCTAAAGTAAATAATTACACCCTTTTACGCGGAGAAAAAACTGTTGAAAACACAGCTTATTAATATCAAGTAAAACGGATGATTAACGAGGAGGCAATGTTTTAAGCTGCCATGAAAATGTATGACTAAGACATCCAGGTATTCCAACTTGACTTCGCGAGTTTCATTTCAGCATTCGAGAATTAATTGCCGAAGTTTAACTCCTCCTCACAAACTTCCGTTGACTTTCCAACTTCCACCGAATTAAAATCGTGTGAAGTGAACTACCCTAACGACAGCTAGTAAAGACATTTTAGTACAGTCTTTTAATCCGTGATTGAGCGCAGCTAATTCTTAGAGGAGCGTTTTGCGGTTTACGTGCAGTGAAATAATAAAAGAAACGAGATTAATAATCCGTAAAGTTGCATTTTCTTAGTTGAAGAGCCCGTTTACTCCTGAAACTATTTAAATATTTGAACCTTCTCAGAATTTACGATTATAGAGTAATCACTGTTATTTTTTCAACATTGAGACCCATTCTTGGGACTGTAGGATGAATGTACTACATTTTGCAACAAGTACCGTTAAATGGTTCATTTTAGAAACAGCATGTGTCTCATTAGTTATCCTATGCAGGTAGGTGCTTTTACTGAAGAGTCAGAAACATTTCTTTTTTATTGCAATACACAGTTAGTCTAAATGTCAACAAAATTCCTCTAGGGTGCTTGCATGGTATTTTTAATTTGGATTTTTTAGCCTCTCTTTTGACAAATGCTGTGCTCATTGATTTTCATTTATCTGGAGCATTTAATTCATTAATAATTCCATTAACAGCCACAAGCACAGCTAGAGACATTTGTGGGGGTGGGTGGGGGCATCATGGGTGTCTAATTGTACTTAGTGGCTCCACGTGGTCTCAAATTTTCTTGGAGAGTCGGCCCTTCTCGACCTCTTCTGGATCGTGGTTAAAATTTTATCAACCGGATCGAGGAGAAATTTTACAGAAATACACCCACAAACATACGCTCTCTCACAGTAATTACTTATATTTTGAAAAGCCTCTAGGAACTTTCGTTCCCCCGAATCTAATTTCCTGGGAAACTTTGTGTCTCAGTCCCTTTATTGCTATGACAAGGTGCACACCTCATTACGTCATTACTTAAGGTGTCTCCCTACAGTAGAACCCGAAAAATATAAAAAAAATTCTATGTCATCAGGAAAATTGTTCGTGTATTTAGAATTGTTGAGTGCTTGAGGCATTTTTCATATACTAATTGAATTTGAATTTATTAAATGTCGATGGTTGAAGTGCGAGACCACGTATTCACGTTTGCGACGTTGTGGACCTCTAGTTACACTTTATTTTTTCCTCGGAAAACTAGTCAACGTAGTTTCTTGAACACTTCCTTAATTTAGCTTCTCCGTTGGTTAAATATTCTGTATAAATTTCAAACTAAAAATTTGATTTGCTCCTCTTCGATAAAATAAACCAAGAGCGGAGCTTTTGAACCACCGCAATAGAAATGCGCGGTGTTGCGTTTGTCGGTTCATGGAACCAAACTAGTGTCAATTTTCCCGCGCAAAATATCAGGAAAAATGAGGAAAATATCAGGATATTCAAAAATTGAATTTTAGTAAACACCCTCTCATCAGACTTAAAAATTGTTTATTGAAAAAGATAATTGAACTTGACATGTATATTTTTCTCTGTTTTGAAGCGGGCTACTCGGAGGACAGCGACTACACGAGCGACTTCAACTACCCGGTGGGGCAGCACGCCAACTCGTCGGCCTCGCAGTTCCGCAACGCTGCTGGTCAGCTGGCAACGCCGCAACGCTCGCTGGAGACCTCCCGAGAGAACTCCTACGAAACGGACGAGCAGGCGCCACCCTACCGACAGCCCTCCTACGAGCAGCACGGACACCATCTATCACCACCAGGTGACCAACATCTCTTCATCAGTCACGACAACTCGGAAAAGCCAGTAAATCAGAGGAGAGAAAAGTTTTCAAAGTTCCGCATTCTTTCAAAAGTCCAGAATGCTCCAGAACTAGGGAAAATATGAAAATATTACGGAGAAATTTGAAAATTCCGGATCGTTCATGGGAACTCATCAAAGTCTGTAAGTTCCGGAATCGGAAGTAGAGGGGAACAAATTACCGGGTAGAGGACGAAATTACTTTTTATGTTTATTTTTTAAATAAAAGAGAAAAATTAAACACCCCTCTGTTTTCCCTCACATAAAGGGAACCTAAATGTGAGTAATGGACCACTAGACAAGGTACGAATTGCAGCATTCTGATACATGTTTCTTAACCAAAATTTCACGTAAAATACGACGCGCACAACGAAAATTACTGAAATCAACTCCTTCCAAAGATGTTTAACGATTCTTGATGCGTGAATTCAAACCATCCGCTCATGAAAACACAATGCTCTGCGTAATTCACATCGTGCGCTAAACGTTATCATGAAAGTTTCTGCGATATAAAAATCTGGCAACCTCAATTTTGACGCTTTGGCTCAGCTGTAGCAAATTGCTTATAGTTTGAACAACACATGGTGGGAAATGAACATTACTCGATTGAGAAGCTTGTTGAAACCGTTGTAGTGCGCGATTTGACTCACGTAGAGCTTTGAGTTTCTTATCAGCGGGCAGCTCACATTCCTCGTAACCAATGTGAAATAAAAACGTTAATATCTTCGTTTGGAGTTTGTTTCATTGGTTTTCGTTGCGCGAATCGTGCTCTACGTGAAATTCTGGTTTAGGAACTTGTATCAGAATGCTTAAATTCGTACCTTGTCTGGTGGCCCATTGTAAAATTAAAGAAGTGAAATTAATCCATCCGGTAAAATGATAAAACCATACAATCTAAGTGAAAGTAATGTACAGCGACATGTTCAATCATTTGGTGTTCCGAAAAGTAAACGTCCTAATGTACTGATGACTATATTTTAATCTTAAACAATTGTCTAATTCCGTTTCAGGGCAAAGAGAAGGCGGTAGGAGACACCGAAAACGGCAAGAGGACTACTATAACTCAAAGAATAGTGGTCACTACCAAGAAACGGAGCAAGAAGCCGACCCCCTTTATTATAATAGTAGACCACGGGGTTACAAAGAACAGAGGTAAGTTGATCATCTTTTCAAAATGCATTTTCAAACCCCAGGCGCGATATGAACCAAAGTATCACATGGTTTTACTCCTGGTTCAATTTCCAGGCCGAATACGCTAGATATCTGAAACATTTTTAGGAAAAAAAGAATAAGAATGACGGTTTATTCATATTGAAACGGCTCTCTTCAAAGATCCTACTTCCGATCTTCTACATGAGATAATTTATACTATAAAAATAGCGATGTCCGAAGTGCGGAACCCCGTACATATATTGCAATGTTTCAAAATTCCCGCTCCTATTTTACTTTTTCAAAGAGAAACAAGCAACCTCCATAGCTTGGTTTTGCCCAGACTATTCTCCTATATGACAGAGAGGCAGTTTATGAGGCAGTTATGAAGAGATTACGTTAACTAGTTTTCAAAGAAATAATCAAGTAGATATGGCAAGAACTCTGCAACGGCGCATACGGAGATCCTTGGTTTCGCATATCGATATGTGAATAAACGGAGGAGTATTAGCTGATTTGTTTGTAGTTTTTCATTTTGTATTATCATAAATAACATTGTCTGTACACAATTTAACAGTGTAAAAAAGTTCGAAATCCTAAGTTGGAAAATGCTGACAAAGCGAGTTCAAATGACCGCGTTAAACACAGTAGCCGGCGCTCGACGCATGTTAGCGCCTGCAAGACCGCGTGGATACTTCGCGCATTGCGCATTCAGCACAGTGCGCGCTTTAATCGTCCAAAACTCATGATTTCTTGGTGTAGGACCTACCGCGCTGTAAAACAACTTCGACCAAAGTACTGCGCGAGCTCATACACCGAGGCGCTTTGAGTCTCAGGCGTTATGTGTTATGCGTTACCATTATGATTTTACATTAGAAGGTATGATGGTTTTATAACATTTTAAATTCCCGCTCAAATTAAAGGGAGAGTCTATTTGATGCAAATCGTGCTCTACAGCGGTTTTATGAGGCCTCTAAACAATAATTGTGCCTTCCCCACCCTGGGTTGTTCAAAGTGAAAACCAACGTGCAAAAGCTGAGTCGAAGCGCTGAGATTAAGGTTTTTCATCTCTTCATTTGGAAGAGACTTGTCATAACAACATTTACTGTGCGATTTAACTTAAATTTATTTATTAATTATTTTTTATTTTATAATGAAAGCGAAATTAGAGTTTATGCATCGAAAAGCGTTCATATCTTAGTTAAGAGTTATTTTCAGAAAATTACTCGTATTCTACTTGGAATTCCGAAACATCATATGGCTTAAACTCCGTAGAGCACATATAGTCATAATGTAAGTGGGAGAGTTGGCGCCACTTTTAAGCACTTTCTAGGCCCCGAATGCCGAGACTCTTGTGTGACGCCGGGTCACTTTTTCGATACATAATCGATTGTCTTCGATACACGGGGACCAACAGGGACCCGGCCATCCGATGTAAACAAAGCAGATAGGAATTACTACGTACTCCACACCGCCATTTTGGATCGAACAGGTATCGATAAAGTGACCCGAGCTCGGCGCACACCGGGCTCGGAACTCGTCCACCAGAATATGGCTGAAGCTCTCCCTTTTACATTACGACTTCATGTACTCTCTGTTAAACTCGCACTTTTTATAGCGGTTCATTTATCCTAAATGGGGTGACGACTAAAATGCTTGGTTTTTTCTTTTCAGACAAAGGTCTTACTACGAGGAACAGGAGCAATACTCGGACTCGGCCTACGGGAAGGAGCGCTACGCCAAGACCTCGTACAAGGACGGCTCGTACAAGCGGAGCCGGCACAAAGAGGCCAACTACGGCGACAACAGGTATTGGAGCTACAAGGACAAACGCTACAAGGACAAACACCTCAAGGACAACGGATACGAATACGGCGATGGCGAGGCAGAGTACGAGGAGAAGTACGAGTACGACTACAGTGGCGCCGAGTGCGTCGACTGCTACAACCAGAGCCAGAGCATGGAGAGCGAGTACTACGACACCACCGCCTACGACCAGGAGTTCTACTCCGAGGGATACGATCAGAGGTTAGAATTCAATACATAAAACCCTAGAAGCATAGAGTGCGTAGAGCCGCAATGCAAGTAGGAGAACTGGCGCCACTTTTAAGCATTTTCCAGGTCCCGAATTCCTAGATTCCTGTGCAGCGCCGGGTCCCTTTTTCGATACTTAATCGTTTGTGTGCGATACACAAGGACACGGTCATATTCCACACCGCCATTTTGGATCGAATATGTACCTATCGAAAAAGTGACCGCACACCGGGCTCGGAACTCGTCGAGCAGAACATGGCGCCAGCTCTCTCACTTACATTACCACTCTATGTGCTCTATGCCTAGAAGCAACGGCGGGTATGGCCCGTGTCCCTTTATCAAATGAACTTATCAAATGCAAGATGACGAAAATGCGTACTGGTTTTCGCGCAAGTCCGATATCAAAAGTTGGCATAGTGGGCCGCCAAATGTTGATGAACTCCGCCATCTTGCATTTAATAAGTTCATTTGATAGTGGGACACGGGCTTATGGATTCAATCGACATGAGAGATCGAAAAATAAAAACGTGATCCGATCGAAAAGAACCGATTGAAACCGATTCGATTAACAGATTATTAAAAAACTGGTGTTGATTTACGAATTGTAAGATTTGCATACACATTTCGTCCGCTTGGCTAACATAAGGGCGTAACGACACATTGAAATGAGCCCGAAAAAGCTTTGAAATGTATGGAAGACAGAATTTGTTGTAGAGTGTAATTACGCCCTCATGTCAGGTAGGTGATGATTTGATGGATTATTTACCGGTTTCTCGATCGAGTCACAGGTTTTTCGATCGATTTACAGGTTTGTTGATTGATTCATCCAGTTGTTGATTGATTCATGAGTTTGTCGATCGATTCACAGGTTTGTTGACCGAGTCACGGGTTTGTCGATCGATTCACAGGTTTGTTGACCGAGTCACGGGTTTGTCGATCGATTCAAGGATTTGTTGATCGATTTACAGATTTATTGATCGTTTCACGGGTTTGTCGATCGATACACGGAGTTGTTGATCAATTTATGAATTTGTCGATCGTTTTACGGATTTGTCAGTCGGATTTGTCTACCAATCCACGTTTTTCGATCGAATCGTTGTTCGAACTGATACTGAATTTTAATTATTCTTGGGACAACCACCACCCATCACATTTGAACTTTGAGAATATTCTACGAAAAAAAAAGTTCATTAGGAGTCATCATTGTGATATCATTAAGGAAGGCTTTAGATACCCGAGTTTTGTGCAGGATAGGTCATCATTGATTTCTCGCTGAAAATAACCTAGATTAAGAAATACAACGATCTTGAAAATGCACTGCAGTGATTTGTAAAACCAAACACAAGGAACCCCCCTCAAGCTGAATATCGTTGCTCTTCTAACGTAAGGGCATATCTCAAATTCTGTATGAGCCCCAGAAAGCGTAAATTTATATGTGAAACAGAGCTCACGTTGAAATTGAATCACATCCTTACGCTAAGTTGTCATGATAAGTGAATACCCCGTTTGAACACTCGAATGTTGCCAAATTTCCTCTCAAAAATATTCAACTTTGAAGGAAGCTGTGATAACTTTTCCTTGAAATTTTCATTCGAATGTTGCCCAATTTCCTCTCCGAAATATTCAATCGTGAAGAAAGTTATGAATATTGAAACTTTCAGACTTTTTGATGAAATTATTAATAAAAACATCTGAAAGTTTGAAGAGAAATATTTACAATTTTTTTTGAAAATTCTTGACTTGTCAAAGGAAATTCGCAACGCCTGATGGCTCATACGGTGTTCTTCCATAGTGCCGTACTAAGGAAGAACGCCGTATGAGCATTCGAGAGTTGCCACATTTCCTTCGATAAAACATGTATTTTTCACGAAATTTATGTATATTTTTCCTTGAAACTTTCAGACGTTTTAGATTAAATTGCGTAAAACAATGTGTGAAATTTTTGGAAACAAATATTCACAATTTTCTCAGTAAATTCGCTTTTTACTGGAGGAAATTTGGCAACAGCTGAGGGTTCATACGGCGTTTTTCCTTAGCACGGCAGCATAGCACTGCAGCAGAGGAGCGACAATATGCACATTTTTTGCCACGGAAAGGTGAGAGCGCAGAAAGATGGAGGAGGAAGGGGGGGATTTTGATGAGGAAGAAGATAAATAAGAACAGCAACAACAAACATTAATACGTCGCGGTCTGGAAGATAACTCGTTAATTGTTCCTTGGGAACAAATCCCTTTATTTTTCCCGCCTTCCTGAGCGTTTTTTTCCCTTCACTTTTTTCACCTTTCGTAAAGGTTGTCTCGAATCCACGGTGTAATGCGATAGGTGGAGGAAGGACGCTCAAGATAGATGAGGGCGCGCTAAGGTCTTTTTTATTCCATTTTCTTGCTCCGAGCGCTTGATAACATCGTAAAATGAGGAGCAGTAGTTCCGCTTGTCTTTGAAAGAAAACAAGCTGAAATGCTTTGACGAAGGTGAAATTCCCCGCCGGCTTCGATTCGGCGTTGCCAGTATCGTTGAAAAATTAAAGAATCTTAAATTTGCCGCCAAGAAGTATTTTTTCTTAAATTAAGAATATTGCTGCTTAATATAAACAACTTTTTCATTGGAAAAAAACACATTGGATCTAAAGGCCAGACTCTTAAAAACGTCGACAAGAAAAAGTACTCTTGATCAATCAGAATCTAGCTTAAATCAAGAACCAAGCCTCTTAATTTAAGCCGATTTCGTTTTGGTTCAAGCAAAAATCCGATTGAATCAAGAGTATTTTTTTCGTGTCAATATTTTCAAGAGTCTGGACTTAAGATCCAATGTGTTTTTTTCCAGTGTAAAAAAACACCTAAGCATTATATTTTAATTCAGAAAACTTAATAACAGAATTAAAGTTTTTATATATATTATTTATAAGAAACACACTGAATCTCTGCTACGACAGATAGTCGTATTTTCTGATTTTCCTGTCATGCTGCAAGGAATTGAATTTCGTTTTTGAGCGTTTGTTTTGGCAGACTTTTTGACAACCGTCTAAAAAATACAAGTTTGAACGTGTAAATTGACATTTTGATTTATTTGTTTGTGCAGCAGGTACAATCAGGGTTATGATGACAAATATGATTCAAGTTATCAGAGAAATGCATACAGCAAAGACTCCAGCCGCACATCCGATGGACCCAAAAGCAAATACTCAAAACCATATCAGGAAGAAACCTTCTACTCAAAGCCAGAACGTCACAAGCCAGCAGAGCCAGATACAGAAGGTTGGAGGCAATTTATTGTAATTTGTATGTTTTACGCGATTTCAAAGAATATCTAAGACAAAAGTAGGCTCCCTATAGTAAAATTTATGACGAATTACGAAGTCAATATTACCATATACTCAAAATCTAACATATATTCTTCTTTACCAAAACCCTCTCGATCTTAGTTAGTTCAGCTGTCACTTTTGTATCACCAGGCACGGTGCCCCTGAACTCACTTTAAATGCGACTTTGTTGTACATCAAAAATTCAAGTTGGAGGTTGTAGTGGGGTACTCCCTGATGGTTTTTTGGGCAATTTCGAAATAGGTTGTCGGAGCTCCTCGAAAAATAATCGCATTTTTGTGGTTTTTTAGGGGTAAAATAGCAAAATTGGCCTCCGGGCGACAAATTAAACCCCCTCTCCCTCATCCTTGCCTTGACCGATCTGAATTTTTAGTATGTTTTTACCTGGTATAAGATGGGACTTTTCTGAAATTTTCATGCCCATACAAATTTTTTTGCTCCCGCGGCAGCGTTGCCAAGTTGCGGACTCCAAAATATCGAATTTAATGATAAAATGAAGGTTTCGGAGTGTGATTTCCATTCAAAATCAAAAATTCAAATTGTAAGTTGTAGTAGGGTACTGCCTGATGGGGTTTCGGCCAATTTCGAAGTAAAGTGTTTGAGATTTTTGAAAAATAATCGACTTTTTGCGGTTTTTTAAGGGTAAAATAGCACACTGAGCACGGGGCGGCAAGTTGAACCTTTTCTCTCTCATCCTTGCCGTGACCGATCTGAACTTTTAGTATGTATTAACCTGGTATAAGATGTGAATTTTCTGAAATTTTCATGCCCATACAAAATGTTTTGCCCCCCGCGGCAGCGTTGCCAATTTGCGGACTCAAAAATATCGAATTTGATGATAAAATGAAGGTTTCGAGGTGTGATTTCCTCCAAAATTTCACGAAAAATGTGCAATCTGAGAGTTTTCGTTAAGAAAAGGCATATTTGAACAATTTAGAGTTGCGAAAGTTAGAAAAATAAAAACACGTTTTGGTGTAAAAACACATCATGTTTTTGGTAAAAATTCGGGGGCAAAATTTCAGATCAGATGTTCAAAGGATTGACTGCAACAGGGATAAGGTTTGGGGGGTGGGAGAAAGTTCTCAAATTCTACTTTCTGGTGATGGAGTAGATTTAAGAACTTTCTGTCAACCCGAACCGCTCGTTTTCCCCCGACTCATCGCTTTATCCGGCCTCTCTTTTTGAGTTAGCTGCACCCATCAAGTAAGTAATGGCATAATTTTCATGGTACCTAAATGCATAGAGTACAGAAGAACCGTAATAACCAATTCTGAACGAAATAAAAATCCAGCGCTCGAGGTTGCAACGCGATTTGGGTCATTTTGACGAATTTTAAATCAAAAGCTGGCAACACTGCAACTCTAAATTGTTCAAATATGCCTTTTCTTAACGAAAACTCTCAGATTGCACATTTTTCGTGAAATTTTGGAGGAAATCACACCTCGAAACCTTCATTTTATCATCAAATTCGATATTTTTGAGTCCGCAAATTGGCAACGCTGCCGCGGGGGGCAAAACATTTTGTATGGGCATGAAAATTTCAGAAAATTCACATCTTATACCAGGTTAATACATACTAAAAGTTCAGATCGGTCACGGCAAGGATGAGAGAGAAAAGGTTCAACTTGCCGCCCCGTGCTCAGTGTGCTATTTTACCCTTAAAAAACCGCAAAAAGTCGATTATTTTTCAAAAATCTCAAACACTTTACTTCGAAATTGGCCGAAACCCCATCAGGCAGTACCCTACTACAACTTACAATTTGAATTTTTGATTTTGAATGGAAATCACACTCCGAAACCTTCATTTTATCATTAAATTCGATATTTTGGAGTCCGCAACTTGGCAACGCTGCCGCGGGAGCAAAAAAATTTGTATGGGCATGAAAATTTCAGAAAAGTCCCATCTTATACCAGGTAAAAACATACTAAAAATTCAGATCGGTCAAGGCAAGGATGAGGGAGAGGGGGTTTAATTTGTCGCCCGGAGGCCAATTTTGCTATTTTACCCCTAAAAAACCACAAAAATGCGATTATTTTTCGAGGAGCTCCGACAACCTATTTCGAAATTGCCCAAAAAACCATCAGGGAGTACCCCACTACAACCTCCAACTTGAATTTTTGATGTACAACAAAGTCGCATTTAAAGTGAGTTCAGGGGCACCGTGCAGGAGGGGAAGTTTTAGGTGAAGATTTGTCATACAACAGACGCGATTTTGAGCAAAAACACATTGGAGACACATCTGTCCAAACAAGTATTATTGGTAAAAAAATGTAATAATTGTACGAGCAAATAGTCGTCACGATTGTAATAGAGATTTTTATACAGAAATTTTACTTCTTTTAATTTCCTCAGTTCGGTTTTGAGATCAAATTCAATGAAAAAACGTATAAATATGCGAGTTTTAAATTTACGTTATCACGGGAAGTTTCTTATGCGATGATTCCATGAGTGAGATTGTAAAATTGTGAGTTGCATAATAAATTCATAATACCCTGGTAAAAATTGGCAGTAGAATCTGTGTTCCAAAATACCATAGACCTACAGCCGGCTGTAAGATTTCCAATAGCTTCTATAGCCGGCAATACAATTTCTTATAGCCTTTTGTAGCCGATGGCGACTAAGCAACAGCCTGGCGATAAAGTGTATGCTAAATGTTACTAATTACGGATGCTAGGACTTAGTGAGTTTTTGGACTACCGCTCTCTTTTTGGGCAGTAGTATCTTTATTTATTTTGCGAGGAGAGCTCCGTACTTTGGAAGGATACCTGCCATTCCTAACATGTTGGAGCGCCTGCAATTTCGTATGATACTGTGCAATACCTCTGGTGTGAAATAGTTGCTTCAAGCGCCGTGGTACGCTGCGGCGCCACGCGGCGGGCGGGCAGCGGTAGCCAGCTCGAATCGCGCATTGGCGCCTTCAAACCTAACAGGGATACTTCACGCATTGCGCAATGCGTGAAGTATCCCTGTTAGGTTTGTAGGCGCCAGTGCGCCACCGCTCCGCTATGTGTTAGGCTCTAATATTTAATCTCGTGGAGTCAGCGTTTTTCAACTCATGACTTTGAAATGTTTGCACACTCTGTATGGATTATTCTCATTTTAATTGATGAAAAGAAATATGTAGTAAAGTAAAATATAATGTGCGTTTTGTAAATATTATGGTGATTCCGTACAAACTTAAGGATTTACAAAGCACACGAATTTCTACACAATTTCTTATAGCCTTTTATGGCCGATGGCGAAAAAGCAACAGCCACGCGATAAAGTGTAAAGCCCGGCGATAGGAACTATAGCCCGGCTGTATAATTTTTTATCGTTTCGTGTAGCCCGGCCGTATGATTTTTTCCACTTTCTACAGCCAGGTATATGATTTTCTATCGCCTTCTTCAGTCGGCTATAAGAGCTCCTATGGTATTTTGAAACGCAGCTCCTATCGCCAATTTTTACCAGGGTATTTCTAGCACATTGATCACTTTGTTTAAGCGCGAGCATCCAACTTTCGAATACATTTTCATGAATTGCAAAAGTCATGATTTCAGTGCAAAATGTGTCTATGATTTGTGGATATGCCTGAGTTAAAAATTAAAAATCTCATGCAAGCACTTAATCCAATCCATTATTCAGTTACAGTGCGACGTCCGAGTTTGGAAAGGCAAAACACGTTGTACGATGACCAATATTACTACTATGATTCTTCCGGCCAGCCGTACAATGAAAGGTAACTAACATATTTTACTTTACCATAATTGATCGAGGCGCTTGATTGACCTCACTTAATTGAACAGCAACACCAATCATTTGGACTTTATGCTAAAAGGAGCTGTGCATGGCACTGGCGTGGCGTGCTTTGCGATGTATTGATTGATCAGCCATCCACACCTATGGAAAAAGATCGAAAGACAGGGTAGGGTGTTCGCAACGCACACCACACACGCAACATCTCCATTGTCATTAGAATTTGAGAAGGTTTTGCACACAGAAAAATTCACAGAAGCTCGCCCACAGCGCCTTCATATTTCCGAATGCAACAAGGGCATCCTTGGAGCAGAAATAGTTGTATCTACGCGTGATTCTCAACTTAGCATCGAATCCATGTCCACCGCTTGAAATAAAACGGAAAGTTTCTTGTTTCCATCATCCTATGGAATTTTACAGGATATTTCTCGTCGTGCGGGAAAAATTTTGTAAAATAAACCTTTTGCCTTTTGCTAATAAGCAGTGCGCTTTGAAAGAAAACAACCGATGAGTCTTTCTTTTAACGAATAAAAACACAGCGGATCGCAATAGATGTGTCCTGCAAACGAAGTAGCATCGAACAGTGCTCCATTACTTCCCGTACATCGTTTTACTCTTCAGACATGTAGCTACTTTGACTTACATACGACTCGCGATACAAACTTGAACAATAAATAAAAATAATAATCGTGGAAAGAAGGAAAGCAGCTTTGCGAAGCTCATTACTTCGCTTCTCTGGCGTAAGGGCGTATCTCTATTTCCGCATGAGCTTTAGAAAGCATTGATTTAGTTGTAACACAGGGCTCATAAGGAGATTTAGACAGGCCCTTATGTCAAAGAAGCGACGATTATAGCTGCTGTCCTGGCAAGGGTTACCCCTCCTCCACCCTTCACCCCCCTAGAACGTTTGAAATTTCTGAATCATTGCAGCGTGATGCGCTCGCAATACGAGGATTGCTTACAGAGGCTGTCCCTATTTAACTCAGGTTTCCAATTAGCCAGGCAGTTACGCTGCTGTGTTAAGGTCAAAGCAGCGTATCCACAGTCGATTGTTGCCAAGTTTTCTCCGATACAATTGCTTATTTAGAGGAAAATCATGAATATGTATTTTCTGTCGAAAATGCCTGATATTTAGATTGAATTGCGAATAATTTCCCTCCAAGTTTGGAAGAAAATTGTTGGTAGATTTTCCAGAAAATCGTGTTTTTTCGGGGGAGGTTTTGCAACGTCCGAAGGCTCATAGGGTGTTCTTCTTTACTTACGGTTGGAGATACCCAGGATTTCTTTACAAAAGATTCAACTACCTTAGATGATACAAATGTCGTCAGTTGTATTTTTTCTATTTAACCGGTTAAAATTGTTGAAATTCATATCGGGCTTTGTAATTGATTCCCAGATTTCCCGTTGTGTGATACGTATTCCTCGTGCAATTTTATGGAGAAATCATGATACGTATGCTTTATTTCATACCTTTTTCAGAGGCCCACTGTAGAGTTTCAGGGAGCAAATGATACATACGGCTCTAGAGTAGCAAGAAAAAGAAAAAAAAAGTTTGAATTTGCTACTTTTGAAGTCTCAAGAAATTTAAGAATCGACAAAATAAACTTCAAAAGAGGTGTTAGTCACAAAATTTTTGCCCGATCTCAAGAGACCCATTTTGGAAGTTCAGGGAACGAACGACGCATTCAGTTGTTTAAGAGGAGAAAGGAGAAGAGAGAAAATTTCAGTTTTCATTATGGATTCTTCAGAAATCGAAAAATTGACGAAATAAATATCAAAATTTGAGGTGTTAGTTACAAAATTTTTGCTCGATCTCAAGAGAACCATTTTTGAATTTCAGGGAACGAATGATACATTCAGTTTAAGAGTAGCAAGAAGAAGAGAGAACATTTCAATTTTAGATCCTGAAGAAATCTAAGAATTGACAAAATAAAAATCAGAATGTGAAGTTTTAGTCATAAAACTCTCGTCTGATTTCTTACATATCCCATATCCTCGCTCTACTGTGTGGTGATCGGAGCTCACCGGGTATGAAAATGAAGTTTTGAATGAGCTGAAATGTCATGCACATTTCACCGAATGAGTTTTAGTTGAGATCCAGCGGCGCTAATGGGCTTGACCTTTCCCCGTGCTGTTAGCGAGCTAGCACCTTGGTATCCTTTAATAACGATCTTGTTCATTACGTGGATTTAGGGGCTCACGAATTCCCGATTCAGATGCCTAATACGAGTGGGATGCCTGTAATGAGCTGAATTTTGTTTCCAACGGAAGCTCGCGTCCATTCGATCATTTGAGCTTCTCGATTACAATTTACGATGAATAAGTACATCGATGGTCGCAGAGCGAAACCACGTATCTCCGTTTGTGACGTTGCAGACTTCCTGTAATATTTTATTTTTCCTTTGGAAAATTATACTGGCCAACAAATTTTTATACTCTTGTAGATTTTTGTAATTTGTGTCAATGATGCCCGGGTAGATTTTTAGCACTGATTCCGAAAATGACCTCCGTTTTTGAGTCAGGTCGATTTCCCCCGCAAAAATCGGAATTTTCCCCAAAACTCAAGCTTTTTGCAGAAAACTCACCTTCCCCGAAAATTTGTGCACGATGGAGATTAACTAAGGTCATTTTCGGATTCAGCAGCCGAACTTTAAAGGAAACCATTTATTGCATGCCTATTAAAGTTTCCTCACTGTTCAGATATCGAGGTTTTTCCGGAGAAGTGCTCCTTTTTCACCCAATATAACACCACGTCAAACTCATCCGATGGTTTTGCGTCGGAAAGGTGAGGTAATTTTTCCGGGAAAAATCGACCTGACCCACGAGAACGGAGGTCATTTTCGGAATCAGCGCTAAAAATCTACCCAGTCACGATTGATACATTGTGAGCAAATGTACCCGTTGACCAGTGTTATTCGCATCGTAATACCTTGAAAACTTCCTAGATTTTTCATCTCTGCCACCAGAATATTCAGTATGAATTGCAAGCTATTGTGGCTTATCACTCTTCGGAAATATAAAATAGGAGCGGAAATTTGGAGACACCGCAATGGATATGTGTGGTTTTGCACTTTGACCATCGATATGGGAATCCAAGATCAAATCACTAGAACGAAAGAGTGTGTTCTATGGGTCAAATGAGTCATTTTACGGTATTTTCTTCTAATTTGATTAAGACTGACCAAGAGGCTGCAATTTATTTGATTTATTTTCGAAGTTGGACCGAAGTGTTTTGCAGGAATGAAACCAAGTCAAAATGTTAAGGAATTTACTTCGCACCATGCAGAAAATGTACTGAAATTTGCACAAAAATTTGGACAACCGTACCTATGTAAAAAATTAAAGTGGCCAATTAAATTTGGCCATTGCTGATGTCGCTTGGCTCCTTGCTGATTAACGCGGCTCAATTTATTTTCTACCTGTTCTCTCTCAAGTTGGATAAACATTGTTAGTGATCAAATTTTGCACTAATTAAGATCTTGATCCCTATCTATCGTAAGATCTTGAGAAAATAAACGCAAGTATTAACGGGGCGTCGTCGTCCAGCTAACTTCACAGAGAGCTTATGCTCGTAGGAGGACGCTACTTTTATCTGCAGAGTTCTTTCAGAATACAAGAGCGATGCAGTGCTTCATTCTTCGAACTTTTTTTCACGTCGAATATTTGCACATGCCAGTTGGCGCAATTTTTTGTTGCATTAATTTGACCATGGCTGATTTCACAATGCCTTTGAGCATAGACCAGACAAGTTCGATGCCATATTTCACACAAGTTAGATTGGACTATGTCCAGTCTAGTATACGAACAACTCTTGGAATCTTGTAGAATCACTCCAGAGGAAAAGTAATTTTTGCACGTTTCAATTTTTCTTTTCTGTTTCAGCTCCTATGATCAGTCAGGGTACACCGATGATGATTATTATAACAAGACAACAGATTATACCCATCAAGATAACAGGTATGTGTGCTTTTATATTTCTGAAAACTAATTTTGATATTTTTCCTCAATTTCGTTTCGCACAGAAATTAACTGGAATCGCAATTCAAGAGAACACCAAAACAAATAAGCTACCTGATAAGAAGCCTGTAATTAACTTTAAAAAAAAAAAAAAAAAATTCACCAGCAGCACCCTGCACCAACATGCGTAGATCAGCTTAAAATTAAAACATCAGAACGTGGAAATCAAAAATTTTCACCTACAGTTTTCTCTTTCCCGATCGAAAAAGACTGTTTAATCCCGTCTAAACATCAGAATTTGTATTGGTGTCTTTCAGCATTTTCTTTTATGGTTTTATACGTTCATCAGCAGTAAAATATATTCCCTTGCTTAGTAAATATGTATTAATTACGTTCGGCATCAATACATCATAATAGTATTCAGGGGCGGACTGGGACGAAAAAAGTCACCGGGAAATGTTCAGCCAAACCGGCCCACAAACCAAATGGGGGTCGGGGGGACACTTCACAGAGAAAGGGGGGTCCGGGGGCCCTCCTTCGCAAAATTTTGAAAAATTAGCACCTCAAGAAGCCATTTTTAAGCGCGAACATACGCAATTAGAGTCACAAAATATTTGCAAAGTTGGCTGCGACCGTGGAGCATAACGCAGCCCCGTAGAACAATGGAGGCCCGTGGAGCCTCACCCTATTTTATGAGAAAGTGACAGTTCACTAAGATTTTATCCCATTTCTCCACATACTTTTAGACATACATACATAAAGTCGCGATTATAGCGCCGCCTCGCGCTCTGCGACGCCCAATCGCCATTGCCCCCTATCCTCCCAGAGATCATCAGGCAATTGGCACCTTCTGATCTCCTCCTCCACCCCTTGTCGCCAACCTTTCACAGGACGTCCACGCCGTCGCCTTCCGGGAGGAACCCAATCGAAGACCTGCTTGGGCAACCGATCATCTGCCATCCTTCGCACATGTCCATACCAGACCAACTGCTTGGACTATGGAGATAAAAAAAGAAAAAATGAAAGAAATTAGTAGTAGTAGTAGTAGTAGTAGTAGTAGTAGTAGTAGTAGTAGTAGTAGTAGTAAGATAAGTTTATTTTAAAGCGGTGCTTTAGCATCTACGGCCATTTACACCTCTGTGTGTTCACATGGAAATCAAGGTTACGTCAGTGAAAATACACACGGGTTGAGGGGGAAGGTTAAGTTTTAAGAAAGAAAGTAGTAGTAATATAAGTTTATTTTAAAGGGGCCCAAAATACCAACCGGCCCACCGGGATTTTTCCCGGTATTCCCGCCTGCCAATCCGCCCCTGATAGTATTTTTAAACAAGAAAGTTGATTTTATGCGTTTTCAATATTGAAAAAAAAATATCGAGTCGTATGTCGACTTAACTAATTCATTTAAAAGGATGTTAGGTTAGGTTAGGATAGTTGCATTTTTAACATAGCGGTAAAATGGTTCCGAGTCCACACTATTTTTCGGGGAAAGCAAGGCCCAGAAATTCCAAACATTTTATTTAGAGCGAAACAATTTGAGCTTCCTGTTCTGATACTAATTAGAGCTTAAGTTTTTGATTCTTATGGAAATTGGAATTTTTTGGCCTTAATTGCTTTCCCCGCTGAATAGCGTCGATCCAATATTATTTCACAGCATTGTTACGTAAATTTCGTACCACACTCTTAGTTCTCATTTTTCTTGGTTGCATTTTCAAACCATACTTATCAATTACAGGTACGATGCAGAGGAAGAGGACAGACAATGGGATAGTGGTGGGCGAGGAGGTGAGTCGCAATCGTACTACTATCCCACCACAGAAGGAGACCAATACACAGAAGATGTCACCCGTCCACAAAGAGCGAGAGCTTACCAAACCACAAGTCGGGACACGCAGGACGATGAAGAAGAGGTATTCCTACCATTCATCTCGCAGTAAATTTTAATTCTTGGCTAATTTTGGGAAAAGCGTACACTGGAAAAAAACACATTGGATGTAGAGTCCGGACTCTTAAAAACATCGACAGGAAAAAATACTCTTGATTCAATCAGATTTAAGCTTAAATCAAGAACCAAGCCTCTTAATTTGAGCGGATTTCCTTTTGATTTAAGCTTAAATCTGATTGAATCAAGAGTCATTTTTCTTGTCAATGTTTTCAAGAGTCTGGACTCTAGATCCAATGTGTTTTTTTTTCCAGTGTATGTGACAGTCCGAGAAAAACGGACTGAGAGGATCCTGATGATTTTCCAACGTCACACAGTGGATCGAGTCAATAGGAGAGGTCGGACATAATTCGAGAACTTTAAGAGCTTATGACTCCGTTTAAATAAAGTTTTGAGGTTCTAAAAGTGGCTCTATTGGTTTTCTCGTGAAATTTTCTTCCAGAAACACCCCTTAAAATTTAAAATGTGACAAAATAAACATCAAAATTCGCAGTTTTTGTCAAAAATTTTGTGTCCAGTATCTCTGATTGACTCGATCCACCGTGCGTCACCACTGAAGTATACACCGTCGAAGAGGTAGTACGGTCTTATTGACGCTGAAGGGACAAAAAGTTCTCATTGGATGATGAAGTGAGAGAGGCTGTGTTAAGAGCAGAACTTGAAAACTCTTCTCCTCGCTCTTTCTGATCTCTTCTCATTGAAATGTTATTAAATAAAATTGAAATACATCTCCATTTTGTTGCATTGCATATTGCCTACCTCCCTCATAAAGACGGTGTGACTATACCAGACCACATATCTCGGTTTGCGACGTTGTATAGACTTCGTGTCATACTTTTTTTTTAAACAGAAAAATACTCAACGTCAATTATTGAAAACGCCAGTGTATTTTCTTCTATAAATGAAGGAAATTTGGTAATAATTTCCAAAAATTGAATTGATTTGCGCTCCTTCAAAAAAATAAAACGGAAGCAGAGATTTTTTAACACCGCAAGCAAGATGCGTGATCTGGTAGTTTCACTGCTGATGTATGGAGCACATTTTAATCGTTTGTGATCTGCATTTGTTGACAAAATGATGTAAAAATACTGCAATTTCTGAGCAAAATAAAATTTGCAATTTAATTGCATTCAATTGCAAAGCAGTGGCCTAGCGCTCTTTGTGACGTATCGATTAATCTGCCATTTAAACGTATGGAAACGGATCAGTAAACAGGGTGTTCGCAACGAACACCGTAATGATCGATTCTTTACCACAGCTTAAAATGGGTAAATATCAGTAATCGATCATTCACGCCTCGTCACTGTTGTAAAATCAAGCCAATATTATATGGTTGCACTGCTCGACTTGAGCCGTGAGTGCAATGAGCCGATTTTGCGAAAAACATTGTTAAAAAATCATTGGTTAAAGTGAATTTGGTGTTGCAGGTTTACTACTCTCCCCGGCAGAGCTACGAGGACGAGAACTACCAGCCGGGCGGGGACTACTCGACGACTTCGGGAGCGGCCCGGAGGAAGCAGTTCAGCCAGCAGAACTCGGGGTCCCGGGGCTCCCGCTCGGGTTCCCGCGACGGCTACGACTACAGCAGCTACCCCTACGACTTCCCGCCGCCCTCCAAGTCCGGCACCAAGAAGCTCCCCGAGATCCCCGTCCAGCAGACCCAGCAGCAGCCGCCCACCCAAAGGAAAACACCCTCACTGCCACCCACCCCAGCCAAACCCCCCGTAACACTACCCAAACGCACAGCTTCTCAGGTGAGCCATCACGTGGACGTGGATTCCAGGGGCAAGTACATTTGGACGTATTTATGCTAAAAGGAACTACAGGGAAGTGAAAAGATGGGGTCTGCTCCTGCTCGTGGAGGCTGGATAAGAAAGAATCTAAATGTGGATATAGTTCCTTTTGAGAAAATGGAAAAGCGAGATATGATATTTAATGGACTGAATTTTGCAATTTGGAACTATAAATTCTGGCCCGCTTTGAAAACAACGTATGCGTTATTAGTTTCCCTATGCATATAAGTGTTTTTTCAGATTAGCCAGAATTTATAGTTTCAAATTGCAAAATGCAGTCCAAATCGAAAGGACTTGAGCACTAACTCGTGAGCCGTGGGCATGGGACAAAAGCCTTGTGGACAGGGCTCATGAGTTAAAGACAGACGACCTAGTCGTCGTCGCTCGTGTCGCGCCTCCTCATACCCGGTCCTCACCGCTGACGCCACTGGCGCTTTTAAAGTCCCACTCATTCTTATGGCCCGAGCACTAACGAACACACCCTATCTTTCCACTCCCACATTGTTCCATTTCGCATAAATACGTCCATTTACGAATGATACAACAGAGATCGCTATAAGTTGCGAAAATGCCTTCAGATTGTTGCAACTTTGTGGCAAGATGTGTGGATTGTTTTTTCTTTCCTCTGAAAAGGCGGAAGTATCGAGATTTTAGTATCAAGATATCACGATTTTACACAAAATTAAGTTGCGTAATTTTACAGTTTTTTGGCGATGAAATCGCTCGGATCATCAACATCGGAGTGATTATCATCGATCTTGTCGCAATTTTATCAATGTAAAATCGCGTTTGATAAAATCGAAATTTTATCACGATTTTTTGTTCGCGATAATATTGCGGTACATAGCTGGGTAGCTGTCGATAAAATCTCGATTTTATTTTATTATGTACAGATCTATGCGATGAAATAGAAATTTATCGCACTTTTTTATCCGATAGTATTGCAACAATCGTTGTCACATATATTATCGCTATCGCGATACATTTTCCGATCAAATCACAACTTATCACTGCTACTCGGGGAGACGCCTCAGTTTTTCATAATTTTCCCAAGGAGGCCTCCCAAACTGTCATCTGGAGCTAGGGATATCGCTATACCTCTTCATCAGAGCCGAGTGAGTCCTACTGAGTTCTCTTAGTGGGTTATATCAGTGCCCCCGAGACCCCCCGTGATAACCCAAAGAGGACGGATTTTAATTAATTGCAGTTTTATGGTAAAATTATCGCGTTTTGCGCCAGAGCGTTATGTATTTTGTCTATTCACTGATTGAAGAGGCTCCTTTTATTGAAATTTATCACATTTGAATTGGAATAAGTTGCAATAGTTCCTGTTTTGCTAATTGCCTACCTTTCTTCCACATGGAACTCTGTTTATTGATTGTTTAAAATCGGCATTTATTGACCATATGATGTAAACATATTGCAATTTCATGCTAAAATAGTTGCAATTATATTGCATTCAAGTGTAACATTATTTCAATATTTCCATTGCATTCTGCTACTTGAAAGGTGTCCCTTTAAGTCCGCCCCCCTCCCCCACAAAAAGTTCCTAGTTTTGCCCATGCACGTGTCAGAATCTTTTTACTTACCCAAAAACGACTCTTGTTGCGCAGGATTACGAGGAGCAAGGGACCAAGGATGACTACCAGTACTACACTCCAGCGACGCCTGCGCAGAAGACTAACGGCTACAACGAGAACTACAATTACGCGTACGAGAGCACGGAAAATCTGGCCGGAGAAGCGGCTACGACGGTACCTCCACCCAGCTACGTGACGGATAGCTACAACTTCTATTACAATCAGCATCAGCCGCAGCAGCAGCAACAGCAAGCACAGCAGCAGCAACATCAGGAAGAGACGCCATCTCTGACGGTGCCGGCGACCAAAGCGCCTACAGAGGAACTTAGTCGGCGTGACACTCTCAAAAAACAATTCCAGAGGTAGATTCATCTTTCTATTGGTTTTAGAATCGGCATACATACGCAGTTTTAGAGATCGGTGGGGGTGGGAAGTGTATATCACGGACAACGCCCAATTTCTGGGAGATCTGGATTTGTCTGGACTGATCAGAATCTGCCCAAAAAAATTTGGCAAATCTCGATCTGCCCAGAAATCGGGATCTGGATGTATGAAATACACATTTAGAGTTGAGAAACAATACTGCCTTATTGAAAATTTTGGCGAAAATGAGGTAGTGACTGTGCCGTTTTCTACAGTATAAAAAACGTAAGCTAATGTTTTTGGTTTTTTGCAAATTCCACAACGGAGCACTAGTAGCTGTAATGATGCTGTATTGTAGGAAAAAATTGCAAAACTAACCGAAAAATTACAAAAATGGTGAAGTATTCTTCCTGATACGGAAAAAACTAGGAAACTGCAAAATCTTCAGTTAGCAGATAGGTGGTATTGTTCCTTTGCCTTCAATATATCGTTACTCCATACATTTAGCCAAAACCAGAAGTTACTATGGGGGTAATTAATGTCAGAGACTTGGTTTGTAAATAGTGCTAAGTTGGAACTTGGGGGAGGTTTAAATCAATTCACGCAAAAGCAAGATGTGTCGCCAAAACATGACTTAAACTCTGAAATAGACAAATTGTCGATGGCTAAATGCGAAAAGTGCATAACTCTATTGCTGCACGTTTAAAATTCTCAGATTATGTTTAAAAATAGAGTTAATACCATGTAGTCCTCTATTCTTTCAATAAAGAAAGAAAAAAAAAAAATGTTTAATTTTCCTCAAGGAAAACTGACCGGCGTCTTTCCGTGCAATTTTTTGACAGTTTTTCAGAACGAGTTAAAATGATACTCAGAAAATTTCAGTATAATCGCTAATTGGTTTTATAAATTGGTCAATAAATTTAAACGTAAATGGAGACATACAACGTTGCAATTCGAGTTACGCATTTTTCGAGTTACGCCTTTTTCGACCTGTGACATCGCCTTACTGCGTGGAGGGTGTTTAGTGGCCGATCGCAGAGATTGAAGGCGAAGTAGCTTTGCGCTTCTTCTCCAAGCCAAACATTGTCCTAATGAGGTCAGGTTCAGAGAAGAATAGCAACATATCGTGCAATTTCATTTGAAATACTATCAGAACTTTCAGAATTTTTTGAAATGAGATGAAAATCGTGTTCCTAAGTACAAATTATCAGTTCAAAACTAGAGAATTGTAGGAATTCTGAGGTTATTTTATTTCACCCTTAGGTTTATCCCGGTTTATGGTCAGAGTGACAGCTTTTTAAAAGTTACAAATAACCTGAAAGAATCAATAATACATAAGATTAAGGAGAATTGAGTCATGTGATTGGTCAGCTTCATCCTTCGCCCTCTTTGTCATGCCGATGAAGGATGTAATTAATGAGAAGCTAAAGGCATCTCAGGAGATGCCTTTAGCTCGTATCTGCCTTTAGCAGTATGACTCAGGAGTCGCCGATACTGTGTTGTCAAATCCTGATGGCATTCATCCTTTATTGGCACGATGAATAGGACGAAGGACAAAGCTGACCAATTAAAAAACTCAATAGAGATGTTGCATGTGGGAGGAATTTGCGAGTTGACTGTTGATTCTCATATGTAAAAGATCGCGAGAAACACGATGACGTCACTGGTTTTCCCTAAAATCAACTTTCAAGCTCAAAAAAGCTCTCAAGCTGAGGTCAAAATGGAGGGGATATCCTACGCTATCCTGAGAGTCCAACTCTACATCAAGACAAACTCTCCATGCGAAGATAGGGAGCAAATACAAAAGCAGGGTTGCCGTGTTTTCAGTTTTAGAGTCCTCAAATAAAGTGGCAGCCCTGCGTCAATGTATTTGCTCCCTATCCTTTGCATGGAGAGGTTTGGATGGTTTGTCTTGATGTAGAGGTGGACTCTCAGGATAGCGTGGGATATCCCCTCCATTTCGACCTCAACTTGAGAGCGTTTTTTGAGCTTGGGAGTTGATTTCAGAGAAAACCGGTGGCACCATCGTGTTTCTCGCAAACTTTTCCATAAGAATCAACCGTCAAATCGCGAATTCCTCACAAATGCAACATCTCCATTGTTCAATTCATGAACCACAGGTATTCTCGTGTTCCGTTCACTCAGTAGTTTCCACTTAAACACAATACTATCAAATTTCTGACACCTGCAAATTCTCTATTCTGGTCTTGTTGCAGGTACGGTCGGAAGCTGGAGTCGCCGCGGATGCTGCTGCAGCAGAACACGGACTCGCTGGAGTCGCGGGACGACGAGCTGCGGGACTCGTTCGAGACGGCGGCCTCCTCGATGAGCCGCCAACACTCCCTCGCCTCGGGGACCTGCGAGCCCCCTCCGGAGCTCCTCCCGTCGCCGGTCCTCCCGCAGGAGCCGCCCTTGGCCGTCCCGGCCCCCGCCCACGTCGCGCAGACGTCCGTCCCGGTGCCGGCCTCGACCGTGACGACGACGGCCTCCTACGCGGCCATGCCGTCCACCACCCTGCAGAGCCAGCCCCGGGCCCAGCTCCGCTCGCAGGAAACCATCGAGTCCTACAACGAGGAGGACCTCCTCGACTACGCTCGCGATTCCCCGGTCTCCGTCCTCGACAAGTACGAGCCGGAGCCCAGACGACCCGAACTCAACAGGTAAATATAATTCTCACGACCTCTATTTACCCCTTTCAGCGGGCTGATTATTGATAAAGGTAGACAAAGCTATAGACAAAGAAGAAAGAAAGGATATGGAGGAATCCTATTGGTGGACGCGATGGGTTGCAATGGACAAAGGAGGTAGGTAATAGACTTACTAACGGCAACCCACGAGAGACCCAATAGTTAGTCTATCATTTTCTCCCCTGGTCTATAAGAACCATCTATTTCAACCATACCCTATATATTGGATTGCTCCATACTCTCAATGTCTTTTTCGTCTATAGCTGTGTCCATCAATTTCATCATCAAGTTCAATCATCCTGTAGGAGAGAAGAGTGGAAAGTCTGAGACCTCTAATCCAAGATTATCTTTTTGCCTAGAAGATACCTAGAAATAGTAATGCCAAGCGGCTTTGGTTTTTGATCAGCTTCTCCATCTTGAGCTTCATAGAGCTCCTAAGACCCATAAATGGCGCCCATCATTGAAAAACCAAAACAAAGTACCGCCAGTTTTGGGCCCTAGGGCCTCCATGGAAATTGGAGGGGCGATATGTCCATGCTTTCTCAATCAAGTTACTCAATTTTTGCTCAGTGGAGTTGCAATGGCACTCAGTTACTAAGCATTGTTCCCATGAAAGTGCTAAAAAATCAGTATTTTTACATTGAGTCTCATGGAAATTCAGCCGACTTTTGGCAACTGTGCCGTCATTGTCAGATGGTGTAGAAAAATCAGCACTTTTTCCCATCTAAACCCATGTGAAATATCCACTTTTCATCGCACAACCTAGCAACTTTGTCGCGTTATTCCCATAATTTTATATGCGCAAGTCAGATAACGCTATTGTGTTCTTTCTATTTTTGCAGCCTGATCGAGCCGTACACGCCGCCGGCAAAGACATCCCCGGGCTCGCCCCCCGGGTACCTGGGCGACGGGAGCGGATACGCGGGGGAGTACGCGCGGGAACGCGAACGCGAGCGCGAGCGCGAGAGAGAGCGAGAGCGAGAGCGCGAACGGGACGAGTACGGGGACTCGGTGGAGTACCCGGAGGAGCCGGACGAGCTGGCCCCGCTGAGCCACGAGGGGAGCGTCGAGAAGCCCGCGTCCGAGAAGAAGTCCATCTCCTTCGAGGACGAGCAGCCCGGCTACGAGCCCAAGCCCCCGCCCATCGACGCCATCGCCGACGTCATCACCACCGACGTCGACGTCGTCCCCGAGCGGAGGCGCATGACCGCCAAGGAGAGGTGGCTCTGGGCCTACAGCAAGATCCTACATCAGCTAAACGTGAGTATTCACCCTTTATCTACCTAATGTCAAGGAAGCGTTCTAAAATTGCGTAACGCTCTTTTAGGGGGAAGGGGGTGATCCTACTATATGCTGCGTTATTAGGGAGGTGGGTGGATCTAGTGTACTTCTATACGAGACAGTATTGCCATCTCTGTGCTGCTGTCTGATTGGTTAGTTTTCGACAATCGTGGAGCTCCAAAGGTGGCCCAATGTAAACAAACCCGACCCGGAGGAACACGTATTAGCGGTTGAGAAATGCTTGATGATTACACTAAAAGGTTAATTTTTGTCAAAAATATCCATCAAAGTTCGATCTGAACTCAATTATCGGCTGAGAAATGCTTGATGATTACACTAAAAGGTTAATTTTTGGCAAAAATATCCATCGAAGTTCGATCCGAATTCGATTCAGAAGTTGGATGTAAAAAAAATTCTATCCGATCCAAAGTCCCGTCTAGAACTTTGTGGAACATTGTCGCCACCTTGTTTGTTTATATTGGGCCAAACTAGGAGACGAAAGGCTGGGATTTGTTTACATTTGGCAAACTTTGGAGCTCCATGACAGCTGACCAATCGGAAAGCAGCACATTTTTTCTATAATAAAAGGATTCAGATGGCAATAACCTCCCGTATACACGTGCTCTAGGTGGATCAAGGTAAGTGAGCTGTAGGTATGCTCTTGCCAACCCCTCCAGCCGAATCGCAACTTATCGCTCCCGCCACTGGGGACATGGCGCGAGATTTGAATTTCCACAATTTTGCAGCCTTGGCCGAGAAAAGAAATGCCTCTCTGCTGTTGATAAACGCAAAGAAATTCAATTATTAAATAATGAAAATTCATTTCCTCCACATCCAGTCAGGTGGCTATTTGTTCATGTTTAGTTTATCAACAGCAGAGGGTCATATTTGCTTTCGGCCAAGACTGCAAAATCGTTGAAATTCAAATCTCACGCCACGGCTTTGGTCGTTGGGACGAAAAGCTGCGTCAAGAGGTAAGATAGAGGATACATTTGTTTCACATACCCTGGGGAGGATGGGGTTAGTGGCAGCGTTAAGTAACCCTCTCTATTGGTAAAAAATATACACCATATCTTAAGAAAGTCCGCGCATGTACGGGTAATTTCTTCGACGTTTTTTTATGTATCATGAAAAATACATCGCATCCCTGGTAAAGATTGGCAGTAGAATCTGTGTTCCAAAATACCATAGACCCAAAGCCGGCTGTAAGATTTTCAATAGCTTCTATAGCCGGCTCCACAATTTCTTATAGCCTTTTATAGCTGATGGCGACTAAGCAATAGCCAGGCGATAAAGTGTATGCTAAATGTTACTAATTACGGATGCTAGGACTTAGTGAGTTTTTGAACTACCGCTCTCTTTTTGGGCCGTAGTATCTTGATTTATTTTGCGCGGAAAGCTCCGTACTTTTGAATAATGCCTGCCTTTCCTAATATGTTGGAGCGCCTTCACTTTCGTATGATACTGTGCAATACTTCTGGTGTGAAATAGTTGCTTCAAGCGCCGTGGCACGCTGCGGCGCGGCGCGACGGGCAGCCAGCGCGAAACGCGCATTGACGCCTACAAACCTAACAGGGATACTTCACGCATTGCGCAATGCGTGAAGTATCCCTGTTAGGTTTGTAGGCGCTAGTGCGCGCTTATCGCTGGCAGCACGCCGCTCCGCTCTGTGTTAGGCTTCAATATATAATCTCGCGGAGTCAGCGTTTTTCAACTCATGATTTTGAAATGTTTGCACATCCTGTATGGATTACTCTCATTTTAATTGATGAAGATAAATATGTATTAAAGGGAAATATAAAGTGTGTATTGTAAATATTATGATGGTACCGTATCAAACTTAATGATTTCCAATGCACACGAATTTCTACACAATTTCTCATAGCCTTTTATAGCCGATGGCGATAAAGTGTAAAGCCCGGCGATAGGAACTATAGCCCGGCTGTATACTTTTTTTTTCGCTTCGTAAAGCCCGGCTATATGATTTGCTCCGCTTTCTACAGCCAGCTATATGATTTTCTATTGCCTTCTTTAGCCGGCTTATGAATTCCTATGGTATTTTGAAACGCAGCTCCTATCGCCAATTTTTACCAGGGATTTTATCCAGCTATATATTCATCTGTTTCCCACAATTTTTAGCATCTTGGGAGGGGGAAGGAGCTGGATCAAACGTTACGTAATTAACAGGGAGGATCTGGGATTTGAAGCGCAAAAAAAGCGATGAATAATTGATTAATCATATTATTATAGAATCTACGATTTTAAACGGGTCGATTGTTATGATTTCTGAAGTTTTTCTCGTGTTCCTGGCGCTGAAGTCTTTTGAAGAATGACCTATTCATTTATTGGTCTTAGATACTCTGACCTCGTGTCGCTAAATGGTAATACTCTCTATACACGGGTAACGGTAACGTATTATTAGAGTGCTTAAACTGACGATAATTCCCAAGCATTTCTGAAGAGGTGAAAAATGCGCAAACGCCTTCAATTTCAAACATGCAACATGCACATCCGTGGAACACGAATAGTTGCATCAAGGTGCCACAACCAGCCGGATGTAGTTCTGCCTAACGGAACTATGTGCATTAAGGACATGGGCCCTGAGACCCATAAAAATATATGCATAACAGGGCTCACGTCATAATACACATAGTTCCGTTTGGCAGAAATACGTCCAACTTACAATCAGTGTAATATTCGTAAGTCTGGGTACAAAAACAAAAAAAGGCTTTACTCAACTGAAGTTTGGACGCATAGAACAATTAGAACACACCATTCTACATTGCTTCCGCAGGAGAGGAATGAGAACTGAGAGATATTTTGTTTCAATCTCTCGTAAAAGGGAGCATTTCATCTCTCGACCTTCTTGATTTGTAATGTCATCGAGAACTTTGGTGAGTTATTAGAAAGTTCTTTGAAATTTAATTATATGTCCCTCTTTGAATTAAAAGCTCATCGCTGGGCTGAGTTTTCGAAATGAAATTATTTCACTTCGAAACTCTCCAAAGCGAATCGCAAGGCGCATCTTGAATACGTGACCTGGCCTTTTTCTTCAGTTGAAAGGCTTCTAGGAGACATTATTATAATTCGAGCATAAAGGCCCCTTTACCTCCGTTGCAAAATATCCGCAAGTTTTCCAGAATATTCAATTCTTATCAGAGGAAATTTGACAACTCCTGAATATCCTTATACTGTTTTTCTCTATTACGGCAGTATATCGTGTAAGCGTGCGCAACTATTCACCATAAATTTGACCGATGACTTTCAAAATTACCCGTTGAGACAAAAGTTTCAGAACAATTTTGAATTTGGTCGACTTTTAGAGGTTCCGATGGATAGCCAATCTCTTACACCGAGAAAATCGACGGTGTAAGTCGGCAATCACATAATTCGGTTTGCGACGTCGCAGACTTCCTGTCATACTTTATTTTTTAAACTGAAAACTAATCAACAAAAATTCTTTAAAACTGCCGTGATTTTTCTTCACTGTGCGAGGAAAATTCTGCAAAAATTTCAAGGAGAGACGTCAATTCTTTCTCCTTTAAAAAAATATCATAGAGGCGGAGATTTTCAGACACCTCAAACGAGTTATGTGATTGCCGACTTACAGCGTCGAAATGTTCTGTAAAACATACCGAACTTCGGTACGTTCAACGGAACATTTTTCTCAGTTTAAAAGTTTTTGAGGTCCGTCGGAACGTCGAAATGTTAATCAAATGCAAAGTGATTCCACGAAGTTTGCTTTTACATAGATTGGAACGTTTTTTGCGGCTGCCTCGTTAATTCTGAAATTGAACGTGAGTGTCCATCGTTTAGGATATTTTAAAATATTTTTCCTCTGTCCGAGTCGCTGTAAGTTCGGCCCGTACGCCTTATATTAAACGGGGTTCATTCCGAATGGGTATTAGTCAGAAACTACTACGGTGACAATGACGATAAGAATATGACTCGACGATGAGCGGGACACGTATTTTGTCGGCTATTTGTTCAGCTGCTTCCGTTCCCCTCCAATCCAACATCGTTGCCAACTTGCCAACTTGCGACCCCTTCCTCAGTCAAAGTTATGACAATCCGCGGTTTCCTCCTCGCAGTGCTGCCATTGATTCTCGCGAAAAATCCCGAAGTTTTAAGGTGAATTGTTCCGAGTTGTTGGAGTGGTCAGACTGGTGTTCGATGTATAGCATCGATTCGGTGAAAAATCTCGGCAGATTTTGACTTTTCAGCCATAAAAAGGACGATGGCCTTTGAGCATTAGTGGCGTGGCGGGAATGATCGATTTTCGATGTTTCCACAATTGAAGCTATTGTATAGAATAGATTATTAAGGTGTTCGTTTCGAATACCCTTTCTTTCGATCTTTTGGCACAGGTTTAAATGGCAGATCAATCAATACGTATATCGCAAAGCGCGCCACGCCACTGTTGCGCATGAGCCCAAGGAATCATTTTCAACCGATAAATGTGCAAAATTTAGAGGAATTAATGTAGGGTTCTCTCTGGGGAAAAACGTTGCTTTCGACACGCGCATCGGCCTCTGTATCGAATGCGACAGTTTTTTTCCAAGAAGAATCCTGACCTCATTTCTCTGAATTTTACAAATGGTTTGATTATTTGTGCTCATGCGCAGGGGCTATTGTCCTTTTGGGGAGGGGGGGGGGTGAAAAGTCAAAATCTGCCAAGATTTTATACTGATAATTAATGCGATGTATCGCACGCTAGTTTGACCATGCCACTAATCTGGGACGACTCGCCTTGATGGTGAAAAGTTACGAGGAAAGGGCCGGGCAGGAAATTCAAACAATTCTTCGCTTTCTGGATGGAAGAACGTATCTTTATCCCAAGGTTCCAAAATTATTTGGAATCATCCGATATTCTAGAGGAGTATGACAGTGCAATTATGCCAAAAAAAAATTGCAAATTTTTGCGTGCCATTCAAAGAAAAAGCTGTAACATTTTCGGTCAGAGACGTCTAACAGTAGCCTTGTAAAAATACAGTATGCAAGAGGAAATTTTGCAACATTTAATGTAGTTACGTTATTTCTTACGAAGAGCGACGAAAATGGAACGATTATGCTCCACGTTACCTGCTAATCTGAGAATAGAAGGGGTTCAGAGTAAATTTTGGTGCCTGGTGGCAAGCACCTAAAAACACCACAACTTTTCAGCAGACTGATTATTAAAATTCATAGACAACGCAAAGCGCAAAGAATACAAAAAGGGCGCGATTTTATCGGTTGAAACGGATGGTTGTAATACACTCATGAAGGCAAATGATAGTCTAACCATACGGTTAGTCTATTACTTACCTTCTTTCTCCATTGCATCCACCCGCTTCCACCCATAAGATCGCTCCGTTTTCTCTATGTCTTCCTCGTTCATCGCTTTGTCAATGTCAAAAATCAGCAGTCAGGATTCATGAGGAACTAACAACCAGAGAATTGAGAAAAGAAGTGGTTAAGTGTAAATTTTGGTCCATGGTGGCTAAGGCATATAGAAATGCCTCAAATTTCTAGCAGACTCATTATTAGCATTGGTAAACAACGCTGTAGACAAAGAAGAAAAATGGAAAATGGAGCGATTTTATTGGTTGAAACGGGTCGTTATTACAGACTGATGGGGAAAATGGTGGACTAACCTTAAGATCTCTCGTGGGTTGCCGTTAGTTAGAGCCTATGACTTGTCTCCCTTCTCTATTGCAACCACCCGCTTCCACCCATAGGAAAAGCGACACTCTCTCTCTTTATCTTTTTTAACCTTCACTTTGTCCAATGATTTCAAGAATCAACACGCAGGATTCGTGTAGAAATGACAACTCACTGGGTACTCAATTCAGGGAATGTATCAAAGAAATCGGGTTTGGACCTCGGGATTTTCTTCTTCGTCCGCTCTAAGATCGTGAAATTATTGTTCTTCGTTGATTTGAAGCTACAGAATCATTCAAAAAAAAAAAAATCAATGTATTTCCTTCCACCCCGAGGAAAAAAATCAGTTTTTTTTATTTTAGATAGCACAGTTACAGCGTGTCACGAGTATGTCCCCTAAAAATTGGAATGAGGGCGAGTCTCTTATTGTCTTGGTTTCATGCGAACATCCATAAAAAAAATTAGAACACTCTACTTTTCGCGGATGTCCCTTCGCATCGCACACAAAACTCTAAATCTGCTGTAAAGTGCTGTGTTCTTTCGTCGTGTTTATTAGTACCGGAAGATCTGCAAAACACGAGCAAGTTCCTCGTTCCAATCAAGTTCCGACTCAGATAGTACCAAATTTCGAAAGTAGCTTTGCTAAATGGCAGCCCTGTCTCTGCACCGCAACTTGATATCATGCAATTTACGAACTTAGCAACGTCCGATAAACTTCTGCATTCTGACGTCACGATCATAATGACACCAAATCCAAACAATAATATAACCTCAAACACTCATGTGCTCCGATCGCTGTAGAGGTAGCTCTTGTCAGGGTTCAGTCTTGTGACTTTCTTTTCGATTTTCGATGTGACTGTAGGCGAACACGCTAAGTGAGACCCAGAATATAAAGTACCGGAAGTCTTTCTTTCAGTTGGTGTTATTTTTTTAATTCATCGGCTTAGCCGGACCGTGGTTTATTTTTCGAGGAGTTGTATGTGTTTTAATGGTAAGCTGGATCGCTGTCGTTTTAGAAATGATGCAAGAGAAATGTTGATCTTTCGCATAGGTCTTTTTCGGGAACAGTCGTACATTTTGACTGCCTTTTGCATCAGAGAACTACTATTTCTGACTCAGTCTAGAAAGAACATATATATGCCTCCAAAGTCCCTTCGCAGATAGAGTCCTCGCCGGAGAAGTTTACGCATTTCTAGACCGCAGAAGAACATCGACAGACGTCATTTTTACTCGTAAAGTAAATGCAGGTAGCCAGAAGGCGGATCTTCTGCCGCAGTCTAAAAGTGCGGGAACTTATTCGACGTGGACTCAAAGTACGTTAATGTGTGAGCCAGAAAGATTAGTACCTTCTTGCAAAATGAAGTTAATCTCGTCGTTTTCCTCACAAAAGAACGTAACCACATTCCAATGTTGCCAAATTACCCCTCTCAAATTACATTTTTACCATGAAAATCCAATGCATTTCTAACTGAAAGTTTCATCGATTCTTTTTCTGATTTAATGCACAAATCAGAGAGATTTGGGACAAAAATTGCGCTTGTACATTTTTGTAAAAAGTTGAATTTGTTTAGCCTATTTCGCAACCTTAGAATGGAGTCACGTTCCTTCGTGCGGGAAACGAAGATCTGTACCACGTTGGTTACATATCTAACCGCATATTAAACTCCAGATTGACAGTGTTTACAATTCGCACTTAGTGGGATGTTTTGGAAATTTTTATTTTCAAAAATAAGTTTGACAACCCTGTGCACTTGAGCACATGCATGTACACACGAGGAACTGACCCGTCATGAAGGACGTCTGTTATCACAGCGGGCGAGAGTAACAGCTTCAGTGATTATTTTGTAGGTCAGCCGTACATTTCCCCAGCAAAGCCATCGGGCACACTTTAGCAAAGATTTGTACACTGGAAGTGTGCATTGCATGGGATTAGTTCTCATTGTTAAACGCTAAAGATAAAGAGTGTAATGCAATGTCAATGTCAAAATGTTTTAAAAGACAAAATAAGAATACAGTCTTCCGTGTTGGGATAATTCTAATTTTGATTTTAAAATTTTATTTTACCTGTGGCTATGCAAAGTAATACTTTGAATAAGGGTTTCTGGTCGTTGTCCTTTTCGACATGAATGCCTTTGCCGGCAAAAAAATTAGCTCTTTTCGTAACAAGGCATTCACGTCGTTTCTTTCTAAAACTAACGGGCGAATAACCATTAAATTTTTGGCACGGAGACATAATCACAGAGCTTTCAGAGAGTTTAATCTATACTATAAGCTCCAAGACCTCCTAATTTTGCGAAACTGGTGACGCTTAGTTCCAGCGTTCTACCGGGCCGATTTTCATAATTTTTGCGGCTATTGACGGGCAATTGTCTCTAGATAAGCCAACTCTTTTCAGATTTTGAAAATATGGCCCAGGTTTTTTTATATTACGAGGTAAAGTTGCAAATTCTCCCATATAAACAATGTAAATTTATGTGTTTTGTCATAGTTCGTTTGAGCATTCTACTGGGCCGATTTCCATGATTTTTGCGTAAATCGACAGGTAATAGGCTCTAGATGAGCCCGCTCTAATCAGATTTCGGAAAAAGGACTCAGGTTTTTTTAAAATCACGTTATTAAAGTGAGTGAATTTACAGAGTGCTCCGGGACTGCTACCGCTATGCGCGGGAGGATGCGCAGTGGTCGAGGAGGTTGCGCAGTAGGTGTGTAGCCTGCGCATCAGCTCTACACTTATCTACACAAGATTTCCGCCGATTACCTCAAGACGAGCGGTGGCCAAGTCGTCTACGACGTCGGAAGTGTTCTCATTGATCACGGTGTGGGTTCGATCCCCGCCTCCAGAGATACTTAATTATTATCCGACTTAAACAGATCGTTGTTTTACTGTAATATTTCATCAAGCAGTCATTCCAAAACGCGTCCTTTCGACTTCAAACATTTTTTTTCTTTATTCATCAAAACCAAAAATTATTTCATTCTATTAAGTATACCTCATATCGAATTTTTTTAGGGGAAAAATAAAACTAATACTAATAGGAGGGTAAAAATAGGGCCGCGAAGCGGCCCATTGATGGCGCGGAGCGCCTTCGGGGGGTTGGGCCGCGTAGCGGCCAGGGGGCGTAGCCCCCTAGTAGTTCAAATCATGTCAACACATCCACCAGTTATTCATGTTACCTCATCTCATCGATGGAAATTATATTTATCTTCGTATGGCTTGTTGGAAGTGATCTCCAAGTGCAATCAGTTTTTAAAAAGTCTGTGATAATCTCTTAGTGTCGAAAAGGGTTATTCTCACGTTAGTTTTCGGAAGAGGCTAATTATCGATGGTGAAATTATCAGACCACGTATCTGGATTTGCGAAGTTTGCAAAGTTTTAGAAACTGCTCAACGTTAATTATCTAAAACTTTCATGCTTTTTCTTCTCTGTGCGAAGAAAACTCTCTGAAAATTTTTAAAATTGATATTGATTTGTTCTCCCTCAAAAAATTGAAATGAGAGCGGAGATTTTTAAAAACAGCAAGCGACATACGTGGGCTGATAGTTTTACCGTCGTTATATGCCGTGTGCCGAAGAGGGTGATTTTCTTGTGCCGAACAGGGCTGCACCCGGGTTTCTGACCCAAAGTTATTCACCCCATCCCCTTATTATCCAGGCAAAAACGAAGCATACTTTTGAAAATTATAATATTTTTCCCTCGTCTTGAAGATTAGTCGAGTCAATTAGATTCGTAGACCGCGTCAAACGAAAAGCCAAATTAGAGAAGATCAACTGGATTGTAGAAGGAACCAAGGGCATTCCAAAGTCGCTAAGAATGTGCAACTTCTTTTACCATTCAAATATAAACTGATCATCTAAACAAGCTTCATCATTACCCCCAATAAACAATAAATTCCAGACTAAACTTACCTTTTCAAATTTGATTTTTGGCATGGTTTTAGAATATTCATCGCAAAGATTGTAAGTTGCACAAGCCTAGCAAAATTGGAACGCTCTTTGGTTCTTCTTTGTAAAATTCAATCCAACTGATCTACGATAAATATATTATTTTGTTTTAAATTAGTTTCACGAATAGACTCATGATGCAATACATTTTTGTTCGAAGGGGTTATCAACAGAAAATTAACTCGTAAATTGAGTCAAATAAAACTCCAACTTCCAGGCAATTGTATGATTTAGAGTCACTCAGGGTCCTTCATAGAGTCAATTGGAGTCAGTTAGAATCGAATGAATTGAAACAGTCAAAGTCCTAAGAGTGGAATCAAAGTTGATATTCATCTCATCTGCAATATGAGAACAAAATATTTTCATTGTTATCCGTCTATTTCCAACCAGAATTCAATGAGAAAACCTCAAAAAATATCGCGATGTTTGTGAATATCAAGCCCTTTTAATGATTCGCATACCTGGTCCTAATTTTGCAACAATTATTGTTGGCCCTCATGCCCCTTTTTAACACTCTGTTTCTCTGCATGCGTTAATTTATATAAATGTTTTAAATTTTAATGTTAACTCATATTTTTATTTGTCCTTTGTTCCAGGTGAGTAATTCAATTCCATGTTTCGTAGTCCACACTTCATCCGATCTCTTTTCATTTTTCACTAAAGTAAGTCTCCTGTTCTAGTCAAATATAGCTCTCTCTCCCCTGTTAAAAATTGGCGATAAGAGCTGCGTTTCAAAATACCACAGGAATTCTTATAGCCGCCTAAAGAAGGCTACAGAAAATCATATAGCTGGCTGTAGAATGCAGAGAAAATCATACGGCCGGGCTATACGAAGCGATAAACAATTATGCAGCCGGGCTTTACACTTTATCGCCATCGATTATTAAAGGCTATAAGAAAGTGTAGAAATTCGTGTGTTTTGGAAATCATCAAGTTTGATACGGAACCACCTTAATATTTGGAAAACACACCTTATATTTGTCTTTAATGCATATTTTTTTCATCAATTAAAATGAGAATAATCCATACAGGATATGCAAACATTTCAAAATCATGAGTTGAATAACGCTGACTCTGCCAGATTAAATACTAGAGACTAACACAAAGCGGAGCGGCGACGCAATGGCGCCTACAAACCTAACAGGGATACTTCACGCGTTGCGCAACGCGTGAAGTATCCCTGTTAGGTTTGTAGGCGCCAATGCGCATTTCCTGGCTTCCCGCCCGCCGCGCCGCAGCGTGCCACGACGCTTGAAGCAACTATTTCACACCAGAGGTATTGCACAGTATCATACGAAACTGAAGGCGCTCTAATATATCAGGAATGGCAGGCATCCATCAAAAGTACGGAGCTTTTCTCGCAAATTAATCAAGATACTACGGCCCAAAAAGAGAGCAGTAGTTCAAAAACTCACTAAGTCCTAGCATCCGTAATTAGTAACGTTTAGCATACACTTTATCGCCTGGCTGTTGCTTAGTCACCATCGGCTGTAAAAGGCGATGAGAAATTGTGTAGCTGGCTATAGAAGCTATTGGAAATCTTACAGCCGGCTGTATAGGTCTATGGTATTTTGTAACACAGATTCTAATGCCAAGTTTACCAGGGTCCCTCTTTTGGGATGAGTTAATTTCTTGTGTTATAGAATCATATTTTTAAAACAGATGCTTCTTCATGAATTGCACATCATCATGTGGTGAATCACGGTTTACGCTGCGTTTGGTAGACTGTCCTCCATCAATAAAAACAGATGTTTAAAATTGTATTTCAATAGCTAAGGAACAATACCATATAACTGAAGATTTCAGCGAAAAAGAATTAACACTATAGTCTGCCTGAGTGGGGTCAGATTGACCCCACGGGAGTTTCAACTCTTTGCCATTTTTCGTGGTATGCACGAAATTTTTTATCCTTCACAAATAGCTCTACAAAAACATCTAGGAACACGATTTTAAAGGGGGGGAAAAAATGTGCATAAGAGATCAAAAAATTCACGAGTACCCCTAGAAGGCGTGAGCTGGGTCAGATGTCCTATAACATATATTTTACCATTTAGCATCACAAAAGCTTACTTTGAAGGTGTATTCATTTTTCTCTTTTTAATTTTTTTCAGAAACTTATAAAACAAGCAAAATTTTTCAGATTTTTTTCGTTTTCAGTAGTTAGTAGCCCTATGATTTTTTTTTCTCATGCTGAGAACAACACGGCAACATGTGTATGATAAAATGGTTGCATACCCTGCGCCGTGTTTTTTAAAACTTAGATATGCTTTATGGTTAAGGCCTGTAAGGTTAGTGCACTGATATTTAACTAAAAACATGAAAAAAACATAGCTAACTAATTGATTTTCAGCTGGGGTCAAATTATTGACCCCGCCCAGGCTTTCTCGTTGGTTCAGAGGCTCAGGCAGACTAGGGTTAAGCAACTTTCCTGTAATTTCAGTTTAAAATGCGCAAGTTGATTGTGTTGTTTTTTCCAATTTCGCGTAGGAGCGTTATAAAAACGTTGTAAATAATGGCCAACTTAACGACAAAATTACAAAAATGGCGTTATACTTTCCTCGTCCTGTAAAATCATCAGTTTGCAGATAGGTAATATTGTTCCTTAGGAATCTTCTACCCAACTGGGATTTATTGAACTGTTTTTCATGATTATTCCGGTCATGTACAAGTAATAATCTGGTAGTTTCCTGTCTTCAAATTTTCGAATTATAACCTGAGAGTTTGGAGCGCGAAGCGCTCACGGGTGGTTGGGCCGCATAGCGGCCAAAATAGACCCCCCTAGTTTGGATGAATCTTCAAATTGAGTCACTGAAGTGACGAAGACAGGTTACAGAACGAGCAAAACACGGCGTGAAAGTCAGTGGCGAGGCGTGATAATCGAATTTCGATACTATTTCATTTGAAGCCACAGTAAAAGATCGATTATTAAGGTGTCCGTGGCGAACACCCTGTCAATCGACCCTTTTCCATTGGTTTAAATGGTAGATCAATCGATACGTCGCAAAGCACGCCACGCGGCTGGTGAAAGTTGCGTCTCGGAGCGTGGCGGCAGGACCGGCATCTCGCATCTCGCAACAGGTGTTTAGCTTCATCCCCGCTACAGGGACGGGAACAAGGGCGCTGAGACGCGAGGGTGGAAGACCCTGGTCCCTGTTTTTCGCCGCCCTCCTATTTTCTCCTCGAACGCGTCGCTGATGTGATCGACCTGACGCGCCTCCCCCCCCCCCCCCCCTTGAGCCCCCCTTTCTTCGTCTTGGTCAAGATCCGACCTCCGTCACTACTTCTACCAAAGTAGCGTCGCCTAGCCGAACTTTTTCCAAATCGAAATGAGCCCACCTAACGGTGTTGCCAAAGGTACAGTGACGTTTAATTACATCATTTTTTTCTGAAGAAGACAATTCTAAATTGGAAGTAAATAAACATCGATTTACCGAAAAATTGTACTAAATTACTGGTTTCACTTCAAATATTTGACAAACTCGGACTCATTACACTTAAAGCGACATAACAGCTGTTTTTGCCCGGAAGAGCCATTTTTAAACCTCAAAACGCACAGACGTAAGAAAATTATGATAGTTTCAACTATATACTCGTAAATTATTTGCACGCCAGTCATGCGTGTGATCGCAGTAGCAATAATTACGGTCGAGTCAGCCAGGAACCACTTAATTCAACTAAATTTCTGGCTGACTCAAGCAGACTGAATCATACTGTCTGGTGCGACTGCACTACTTCTGGTTGGCACCAACATCAGCCTCGAATGAAGATAAAAAATTATCATACTTCTTTCCTCAAACTGGAATATACGATATAGGCAGAATATTTCAATCTGTTGGTCAAAACTAAACTTTTGGCACAAGGAAAATTTGGATTTGTCAGTTCGAAAAAGAATTATAACGGTGGAAAGTTTTCAGTTATATAGCGCAGTTTTCAGGAAAGTTATGTGGAGCTCAGACCAATGCTCAAAATAGTCGGAGTATAACCCAATTTCAAATGGAATAACAATGAACTATCTGGAAACGCATTGCTTAAGATAACGTCACCTTTCTAACAAGAAATTGTATCTTGATTTCCGTGTGAGCCCCAGAGATTATGAATTCATATATAAAACAAGGCTCACGTGGAAATTGAGATACTATAAGTGCGCCAGGCCTGCGTTGAAATTTAGATTTCTCGGCCCTCTTGAAAAAATAAATAAATGCCTCTTTGGAATATTTGCGTCCTTGTGCCGAGACTCATATCTTCATGTGGTCGAACACAAATTATGGATGAACACTCCGCAGAAGAAACATTTGTAAAACCCTCGACAACGATGGAAATGAGCTAACTCAGCATGTAGCTCATTTCCAGAGCTCCTTTTAAGTGTTTCCCGTCGATAACTCGACTACCCCCGTTTTCTACATTTTCGCGTGAACCGCCGGCCAAATTCGAATTTCCTCCGGCAAAATGATCGGACGCCTAAAAATTACCGAACTTCCAGGGTTTCTGCGTAAACAAATGTAAACAATTCTTCAATTTTTCGTGAAATCCAAGGAATATATTCGCATTAACCAATACAGCCATGCTCAATTGCATGGAGGAAAATTTCATGGAAGAACGTGATCGTTCAGTGAAAATATTTTCTGCATTTAAATTCTCTTTGAAAGAAACGGAACTTTGATGGTACCCAGGGAATTCAAGAGCAAGAAATGTTCATCGAACGGCCAGAATTTTTCTGTCACCAAGAGAATTTTGCATGTTCCAAAGAGGACTCAAGAAGTTCAAAATATATTCATCGGACGTTTGTTTCGGGGCAGTGGCGTAGCGTGCTTAGCGATATATCGATTGTTATGCCATTTAAACTTATGGAAAATGATCGATAAACAGGGTGTTTGCAGCGAACACCTTAATAATCGATTCTTTACCATAGGTTTAAATGTAATAACAATCGATATATTGCAATTCACGCCACGCCACTGTTCCGGGAGCAGCAGTTTGGTGTCGCCGAGTCGCCGAGAGAATTCTGGCCGTTCCTAGAATTCCAGTGGAATAATTTTATATAGTTTTATCGTGATCAAAATTATATTGTCCCCTAAAGAATACCATTTATCTCGTAAAGAATTTCAGTTGTCCTAAAGAGAAGTCAGTTTGTCCGATTGCGGATTCCGATGCAAGACATTTGAATTTTACGTCTTTTTTGGGACCAACGTTTTTTGTTACCTGCAGTTGCCCCAAAGAGAAGTCCGATCGGCAGATAGTTGATTTTAGAGTAAGAAGTATTCAATTTACGTTTCTTTTGGGGCCGGAGTTCCATTTTTGTACCTACATGAAACCCGCTCTCACAGCGCTCTCTAGCGCTCTGCGACACCCAGCCACTACATTCCCCTATCCTCCCAGAGTCCTTCAGGGAGTTGACACCTATTCTATTTCGATTCCAAATCCACTTTCATCTAAAAAAATTCGGGTTATCCCTTTAGAAATAATGCCAATAGTCCCCAAGAGGATTCCAAAGCACTGGGAAAAAAAAAAAAAAAAAAAAAAAAAAAAAACATCGGATCTAGAATCCAGACTCTTAAAAACATCGACAAGAAAAAATACCGTTGATTCAATCAGATTTAAGCTTAAAGCAAGAACCAAGCCTCTTAATTTAAGCGGATTTCGTTTTGATTCAAGCAAAAATCCGATTGAATCAAGAGTATTTTTTCTTGTCAATGTTTTCAGGAATCTGGACTCTAGATCCAATGTGTCTTTTTTCCAGTGAGGGAGCAATATTCATCGGAGGTTCTTATCGATCCGAACAGAAATTTTCTCTCTATGCACGCTGCGTCTCCGCAACAGTTTGTCCCATCTGTTGCTCCCGACCCGATTCCACTCGTAGCCGCCCGACGAGACGAATCGAAGCAACTGGCAACGCCGCAAGTCGTGGTTTACTGGAAGCGCCGAGCGAGTACCATTCAGCTGTGTGTAACAACATTAAAAAGCTTTCACTTGTAAACCTACTATATATGCGTTTTATCACAAGAACCCAAGGCCCCCCGGCTTTATCCCGTGACCCCCAGCGGTGATTCTTTCCCGGCCGCCCCCGCCGCCCTCCGCGCGGTGCGTGCCCCCTCCCCCCATTGTCTCGTTCTCGGTTTCGGTTTTTCTCGCCTCTAATAAGACAACAAAACACCCTCGTCGAATCGTGCGGATAATTGACATTTTTTACTCATGAATCAGTGCTAAATTCGCAAAATTCGGCAGCGTCGTGACAAAATGAATCATTTCGCGCGTGACGCGGTTCCCTACTCATTTCCCCAGTTTTCCTCGCGTCGCGTCGGCCGTTCCGTCTTTGTTGTCCGCGGTCCTCCCGGTTGCGCCGTCACGACACGTCACGACACGTAACGTAACGTAACGTAACGTAACGTAACGTCACGTTTTGCGTGGTTTTCCGGTCCGGGTGTCCGAATCGTGCGCCGAAAAAAATAAAAGAACGAAACGAGAAAAATCCGGGGAATCGTGCCGGATCGAACGGTGAGCGTTCGCATTGGAATCGGGCTTTGTAAAAAGGGGTTGTTTGCCGTCACGCAAGGAGTGCGTTTTTGCGCCATTTTTGGATACGAGTTTACCAATCGCGATGCGAAAAAAATGTGCCGACTCTGCCATTTCTATTTAAATTGAACGCGGTGAAAAGGCGCTATGTATTAACGAGAGTTAACTTTTTCACGGACGCAAAGACTGTTATACTACAAAAGCTCTTATACTTAGATGAAAAAAAAATTGAAAATAATTTTTTTCTGCTTGTATCTATATTGTATCTTCTGGGTGTTTTTTTTTTTTTTTTTTTTTTTTTTTTTTTTTTTTTTTTTTTTTTTTTTTTTAGAGTGAAATGAAGAAAATCTGATCAAGTCAGAAAATGGAGAATAAATTTTTTAATCGTCCTTATAAGTTTTGATTTTTGCAGGGATTTTAGGGAAACAAATTTTAAGAAAGTCAAGCATAAGTTCATGATGAAGTTTTCAAAAATAAATATATATTGAACCCCTTTTTAGAAAGTCGATTCTTTTGTAGAGTTCAGTCGTTTTATTTAGACTGACTGAGACGTTCAATAATTTGATCGTAACTCTGCCATATGCTAATTGTAAATCACAGTGAAAAATTGATGAAATAAGTACGGATTCATTCGGTAACCATTTAATTTTGCACAGAGCCTAGTGACATATTTCAGTCATAAACCTAAGCAGGAATCTTCTTTGCCTTACTGCTCGTTATCACCCCGATTTTTGAGTGTTGTGTGATTTTTGATCAACGTTTTCCGTTGGCAAAGTTGTTGAACACAAAACCCGCGAAAGTGTCTTTTTATCAAGTGCGCAACAATCTGAAACTTGCAGATTTACAGTTTGTGAATTTTCATGAACCGCGGTTTTCTTCGTCGTTGCAAATAAAAGTGAAATAGTTAAGGATGCGGTCATTACGTTATGTGAAGCATTCAGATTTTTTCTGACAGATTAGGGGGAGACAATACAGTAAATCACCTCCGTTTGCTCGCAGTCAAACCACCACCTCAAAACCTCCCAAAACGAATCACTCAAACCTGAAAAATTACATTCATGTGCAATTTCTTAATTTTTTCAGCGTAATGTATAAACATTGATTAAAGTTCGTTTGAATTCATTTTAAGAAAGACACTGATGAAAAACCAACGAGAAAAAAGAAAAGAAAACATAAATGTACGATTTTCTCACCGTTGATAAAAACAATGTATGCTCGCACTGTCCAGGTCTGACACTTTTGAGTAGAAACACAGGCAATTCTATTAAGTTGGTAACACTGCTCGCGCTTTACTCAGAAATAATCAAATACGGGTAAAACGTCCAGCCCACTCACAAACTGGCGCCAATTATTCTTCTATTTCTCAGCCATTTCTGCACGGAATTCCGTAAAAATTTCAAGATCTGATCTGTGGTATATCTCGAACACACCTGTTACCTTCTAAGATCGTCGGGCCGACGATCTTTGAAAGGCAACAGTCAACAGTTCCATCGATGAGCCTCTTTGAAGCCACTAGTTTGAAGGTGGGCTGGACGCTTAAGCCTGCGTGGCTCGATTTTACAAGCGAATCACAGTGGTACCAACTTGTCAGAATCGTCACTGGCAGACGAACTCTATCTGAAGAGAAATTTCCTACTGCAACTCTTTGCCACCCTTACTTTAAAAATCTAAATTTTGGTATACACACGCATCTTCCAAATTCGTTGTAAAGACGTTAATAGCCTAGGATGCTGATTGTCTGTAAATAAAATAACCAACTAACTTACTAATTATCTTGGTGTTTTAAATATAAGTTTTCTCAAGGGCAGCTCTTTAAGAGCCGATTACTTCTGCACTAGTGCGTCTAGTTTTTTTCTTAATTTTTCTTATATATGTTACCTTTTTTTCTCTTTTTTTTTGGAGGGGTGGAAGAGCTGTGTTTTCCCGGCTCAATCTGATATTACCGAATTTCTACTTCTAAACTATTGTTCATTTTTCTATTTTATTTTTATCCAATGGGCACACACACAGTATAAATAGTCCAAAAATTACGAAAATTCAAATAAATATATTTTTCAACGTGTCACCTTTCAAAGATTCAGTTGAAAACATAGAGACGTAGTCTTTAACACACGCTCAAAATTATTGTGTATACATGGAGCCCAGAAAACTGCCACAAAATTAAGGCGCTCCATCACTCAACGATACGACAGATTAGGCAGGCTTTCTTTGTAAGAAAGTATAGTTTTCATTCATGGTGCTTGCATTTGTTTGTTTTAAATTTTGAGCTTATATTACACGTCAAGTTCTCCTTAGTTTTATTTTTAAATCAGTGAAAGGCGACACCTGGAAACGTCTCAGTTTTAATGAAGGTTGACCTCTATCTCAACAGTTTTCCTTTTGCGTATTCTGAAGCTGAGTTACCAAACCTCTAATGGATAAGAATTCCAAGGGATAGGGATTCGAAATCTTGATTTTAGTCGTTTTGGTTCTTAGGTATGTGATTGAGTGTTTTGGAATAATACAGTTTATGTGCCACTAAGAGGTATCCCGCGATCCATGCATGAGCAAAATTTCTCAAAATTACACTATAAAATTGTTTGAAATAGATCATACAAATTATTCAATTCCGTTGAGCCGGAAATATTATTTTCACTGAAGTTTATGAATTGCTTAAAAAGCTCTTCTTACGGATATGTTGCCGTGCTAAGGAAAAACGCCGCGCCGTAAGAACATTGCCTCTCGGAAAATATTTATTTCTGAAGAAACTTACGAATATTTTTTATTGAACTTCTCAGCTACTTTAGACCAAATTACGAGCAAGATTTTCCGAAAAATCGGAAGAAAATAATTCGTAAATTTTCCCGAAAATTCGTGATTTCTCGAAGGAAATTTGGCAACGCCTGAAGGTTTATACGGCGTTCCTCCTTAGCACGGCAATATGAGCCATAAATCACAACATCTCAGATCTATATATTATCAGAGACATGCATAATTTCTGCAATCAGGCAATCAAAGTCGGTTAGTGTAACGTCCAGCAATATGAGATGTCCTTACCAAAACTCCAGATAGTTTTTAAATTAAACGCAAATATTGCTTAATGTATTTTCTTAAGTTGGAAATCCTTTAATATCCTTATTATTTGTGTAGTAACATTTTAAATGAATATACCTGGGGAGTATTCAGTAATTCACCATTAATTCATGTTTCCGTTCAAGATAGATGAGGAAAGTAAACCCAGTTATTCACTACTTGTCCCAGCGATTCATAATTTTCATGCTATTCTCAATTCTGATTGGTTGTTGAGGGCTGGCGTCATTGACGTGCGATCACCGATTCTAGAAGTGAATCATGTTCAATGATGTGAATTCATTTTTGGAGGGGCACTCGGTGCAACAGGAGTGAGGGAAATATAAGCAGAAGAGGGGAAATGTTGACGATAAATCACCGTTCAACTCGGCTCCCGAAAAACGGAAAAATACGAAAACGCTTACGATTCGCGCTTGGCGCATTCAGTTTAGCTTCGCTGTTATCGTTGCGAAATTTCCGTCAAAATGCATTTTATTGCATTGATTCGGTTGGAACGTTTTAACTTTTAAGTTTCAATTTATCCATGTTACTACACTTGTGCTTAAATCCGCCATTTATTTACGTGTGTAAAAAAATCATGTAAAAGTTGATATTCAAGCCTGTCCAATTGAGGCGCTTTTAAAGTGTGATAGGGTTAAAAATGGTCTGACTCTGATATGAATGCAACTGATTCCTTGTTTACTGAAGTTGACACTCCGAGCTTTTGAAAAAGCGAAAAACATGTAATTGACTATGCATGGTGGTTCAAAAATCCTATACTCATTTCTCGTAATGCATCAGCTAGCGGTTCTACGAATGTAGCGCACATAAATCAATCAATGTCAAAATCGGACGGGTTTGAAAAGTCAAATTTCACAGGAGGGTAAAAAAAATAAAATTGCTGAAAGAACAAATAATCAGATGAAATTCGACAAGCCCATGTTCCGTTCCTTATCATCGGATTTGTGAGAACATTCTACTTTGGAGTTGCAATATTTCAGCATGGGATGTCTTGAAAAGGTGATTTCTGGCCAGATTTGTGAAAAGGGGCATTGTCTTCCAAAAATTCATAATCGGAGTTATTGTTGCATATCGAATTATTGAGGAAGAAAATATGGAAATTTTACCACGAATTAAATTTTGGAAACACAAAAATTAAGGGAGATATTATGATTAATGACATTCTGAAGTTCTAAAGCGAAAATTTTTAGATTGTAGAAACATGTGGTTTCAGTTTTTTGGTTTAAAGAAAACCTCTCACAGAAGATATAGCCCCTTTTCTCAGATCCGATTAAATTTCTGTCCTTGAACCCATATCCAATTTTAGGAGCTCGTCTTGCGTAATCCTCAAATGAAAGGCCTCAGAAGTCCGCTTTCAGTAGAGTTTACCGCGACAGGATTAGTTTTCACATTTGCAAGGTTTTTACAACTAGTTGAAACCTCGGTTTCCTTTTTTTTTCCAAGTTTTCCCAGGACGATTTAAGTATCAACAGATCCACCCGCTAGTTGAAATATTCGCGCGATCCGGGATGAAACTTATCAAACTCCAGTTTTTGAGTAGAGAGGGAGGGGTGTGAAACTCCACACCGCAAACCCTCGGGGCCCATTAGTCGGGCATCAGTAGTCTGAGCGAGTCCTAATCACCCGCTTCTGTCGTATTAGTTTAATGTCTTATCTCAGCCGAGCGTTTCCCGCGCTAAGAAGGTACAGAGTGCTTTGAAAGCGAATTTTACTTCGCATCTTTCTCAAGCTCCGAAGCTAAAAGCGATTTCGAGGAGTTGGATTCGAACCTTTTGACCCCTGACGGCTGAAAGAAGGAGGTTAATGGCTTATTCTGCCGGTTGGTGGGGTCAACTTTTGGATGTTTTCTCGTTGCTGTTTTCGTAAAAAAAATAGAACCGGTCATGTTTTAATCGTCGCTGCTAAGTTTGTTGCTGCGATCGAATATGATTTATTTTTGGATCATATTTTCCATGATTCATTTTATTCGCCTCAGTTTCCGGATTTTTCCTCCCCACTATTTGAGCAAGAAAATGAAAGCGGTTATTTTTCAATCGCTGCCGCTAAGCTTATATTCCCACGATCCAATATGATCATTTTTGGATCATATTTTCCTTCCATATTTAATCATTCATTTTTCCACCATTAAACTCATGGTTAATTTTTCCCAATTTTTTTTTTTTTTTTTTTTTTTTTTTTTTTTTTTTTTTAATTTTCGGATTTTTCCTCGTGATTTTGTTTCTGATAAAGAATTCAACCGGTTATTCTGTAATCAACGTCATCAAAGAAATTTTTCCGATTGTATAGGACTCATTCTTGTATGATTATTTCATTGTTTGATGTTCGGATTTCCTTTCGTGAATTTGTTTTTGCCTAAGGATTTAGTCGGTTATCTTTCAATTTACGCCATTAAGGGAATTTCCAGGATCAAATGGCTTAATTTTTGCATCTTATTCTTCAATACGTGCTGTTTTTACTTGTAACAAAAATCATATATGACTTCTTGTTACTCTCATCGAAGAAGTTTAAAATCAGGATAGGTAGCCTTTGTAGCGCCATAGTAAGTGTGAACCTAATTGATCACACAAGATCACAACGTAAGGAAAAATTTAATTCCATCCAATATTTGCCAGAGGTTTGGTAACTCTAATTCATCGGACCCATTAAACTAGAATTGCTTCATTTGTCCATTCTGTGTAAAGATTGCCACGAGAAAAAATCAGCTTAGTACGCCCATTAGTATTCACTGCAATTTATTTTTGATAAGCTTTTTCTCTCTCACCCACCCCTCCAACTTGATCAAATTTTTGTCGGAAGGAACTACTATTTTTGGCTGACTCATGAAATCATATACTTTGAGAACTAACGGCAGACATGTCGTTTCTGATTTAAGCTCAAATAAAAAAATGGGAACCATTAAAAATCAAGAAACTCAACTTTCTCTGCTAAATAATTTGACCTGACGTCGTTTTGGACGGTCCACTGCTGGACTGCTCACTCTCATAAAAGGCACTGCTTTGGACTATAAAGTCGCCTCATCACCACTTAAAAATCAAGTGAGAAGTGAGGAAAGTTTAATTTCTTCGTTTTTAGTGATTTCCATTTTATTTAAATTTGTATTTTCCTTATTTTTAACCTTGTTCGAAGATCATTCCAAAAATAGTAGTTCCCGATTGCAAAATGTACTCCAACCGAAATTCATTTTCCTCAGCTCAGCCATCACCGCACGACAGGAGAACGCACGAACACCAAACGATAACATCAGCGGGTAAAACTCATCTCTGTCCCCAAGTAGAGATCAAGCTCAAGGAACAATTAACGTTGTGAAAACAATCGCGGGTGTGTTGGGGGCGGCGTTGCGGAACTAGGCCGCGGGCGACCTGGCCTCGGGCAACACCGGGGCTGTGGGCTTCGACACCAATCAGAACTGTTTACAAAGCTGTGATCCGCGCCGGGTGCGCACGCCCGTACGCTGCGGGTCTGCCACCGTCGCCCGCCGCAGTCGGCGCCGTCGCCGCGGGGCGCTGGGAGACGCGGGCGAGGCGCCCAGCTAGACGCACTTCCCGACGCGGGCACGGATCGGGAAAATAGAGCAGCCAAGCCACACGAGCGCACGACAACCTGTGGAATAGCTCCGGACATCGCTGCCGGCGCTCCTTTCAAATTTCGGGAAAAGCTCGGAGTAAACGGGCAGTCGAATTTACCCCTCGTCCTCTCGTTTTTTCAAGTTGAAAGTACAATTCACTAAACACATTGGACATACATAACATTAATAAAACTACAGTTCATATTGGACTTGAATACACCCATTATTGAAAGTTAAAGATAGAGTGATGCGGTTTGTCGCAGTCGAATATACCAGTTAACAGAGTCCAACTTTCTCAAAAATCATCAGTCAACTGAAATTGTATCGTTTTGCCTGCATGGAGAACTCTTGAAAAGTGGAATCAGAAAAGCCTGTATTTCACCGGGTAGGCAAAACTTGCTCCACCTTTCTTGAATAGTGGTATCCACTCAGTATCCGATGGTATTCACTGTATATGAGTCATTGGACTTGAATGAACTCATCATTGGAAGTTGAAACCACTTATCAGAGTCCCACTTTCTCATCATCTAAATCATAATTCCACTAAAATTATGTCATTCTGCCCGGCTGACTCTTGAAAAGTGAAATCGGAAAGACATTCATTCAACAGTGTAGGCAAGACTCTCTCTTTCATGCTGAATTAGTTCACTGAATATGAGTCATTGGACCTGAATACACTCAATATCGAAAGGTGAAGAAAAATTGATGCAGTTCGTCGCACTTGAAACAGCCAAGGCAAATATACCAGTTATCGGGTTCTTAGCTTTCCAATCATCTAAACCATCATTCATCCAACTATAAAATGTTTCCTGGCTGACTCTTGAAAAGTGGAATCAGAAACGCCTTCATTTAACAGGGTCGGCAAAATGCGCTCCCTCCCGCCGAAATAGTAGTATCCGAGCTCTGAAGACGTGACCGATCCCCAAATGGAAGCAGAGCAGCGGATAACATCATCCTACATATTCCAAACTTGAGTGACTCAACAATCTTGACTCGAAGATGAGTTCGAACGAGGGTCAGCCGAGCGGGAGCTCGGTATTCCGGGAGCTGAAATTCAGCAAGAAAGCCCGGCTGACGACCCTCCTCTCGCTGAAACCAGGATTCCTGCGCTCCAAGTCGGCATCGTCCGCCGCCAAGCCGATCCCGGAGGAGGAGGCCCACGACGTCCCGTGGGACCCTGAAGACGACGATCTGGAACTGAAGGACTCGCTGAGCAAGACCCGCTCCGAGGAGAGCCTCTCGACGGGGATGGTCTCCTGCCAATCGCTGCCGGTCGGCATAGAGGGAGCCCTCGCTGCAACCGGAGGTGGAGCTGCGGGCTCAGCTCCGGGCGGATCGTCCAAGAGCATGACGATGCCGCGGGGCGGGGGGCAGGCCGGGGGCGGGCCCGAGGGGCGGAGACGCCTGGGGATGAGGCGCGGCTCCAGCATGACCGACATCGACCGACTGGCCACCCAGCCCAAGCTCCTGGCCGCCGGGTTCCCGACGTCGCCGGTCAGCGACTCCGGCTCCTCCAGCCCGGCGGTTCTGGATAAACGACGCTCGGCCAATGCGCTGTCCGGTTAGTATTCGTTGTTGTTGGTGTGTACTAAGGTGTCTACAGGCTTGGAGAATGGGGGAGGAGTCAGGGGAGGGTCGTTTATTAAACCCAGTGGCAATTGTCGAAAGTTGGCAATCTGGATTTCCTCCATTTAAACGTAGGTAAAAAATCGACCCCAGGCGGAGAGGGAAATAGGAGGTGTTTGCATCTTGAGGATTGTTTTCCTCGTGACGCATACTGGAAAAAAACACATTGGATCTAGAGTCCAGACTCTTGAAAACATTGACAAAAAAAAGGAATCTTGATTCAATCAGATTTAGCTTAAATCAAAAGGAAATCCGCTCAAATTAAGAGGCTTGGTTCTTGATTTAAGCAAAAATCCAATTGAATCAAGAGTATTTTTTCTTGTCGATGTTTTTAAGAGTCTGGACTCCAGATCCAATGTGTTTTTTTTCCCATTGTAGTTCGGTGCAGCATTGCCAGCAAAATCCAGAATTCAAAGTATGGTAAACGGACGATAAAGTCCAATTTTTTTGCTTAAATCAACTCATGATATAATTTCAAACACTTTTTTTCGAATGACTTTTTTCAGTAAACTACACCGGTTCCACGAAACTCGATTTTAAAAGTCGTTCGTAACGACCCACGTCATCAAAAAAATCCAAGATGCCTGAAATGCAAACACTTCCTTTTTCTCTATGAATCCTGGGAGAGGGAGCCTTTCGTATCTGGAATCGATATATTCAATAGCTTTAAATAAAGTAAGAACAGTGTTGCCAAATCGCTGGAATCGCACTGATTAAATCTAGTTTGGTGGACTCGCAAACGTAGAATTCTTGGCGTACATCAAATGAGTACGTACCAGAAAAAAGGGGGAAAAAAGAAATAGAGGGGACAAAAAGAAGAGCACAGAGAGGAATCATAAGGGGAATCGGAAGAATAGTCGAAAGAAGAGGAGGCACTTTAAACATTTTTTCATTCCTTTTTCATGTTGACCAAGTGAAACCCAAAAGAGTCAAAATCGTTTTCCTGAGTCTGTAGACACCTTGGTCATTTTTAAACACAGAGTTCAGATCTGTTCTGTAAAGCTACCCCTGTTTGGAAGTTATCTGTAACATAAATTAATGTAATCATAAGTCATAACAAGCTCAGCGTTCGTCAAACTGCATTTACTGTCTGAAACATGATTGTAATTCACATCGCCTCAAAACCTTAATCACGGTTAAATGATGTCGCAAAAAATTTCTCCCCACTATGATTTTTAGGGTGATTTAAAAAAATATTTGTGAAAAATTTCCCATATCAATAGAAACTGTAAATAATTGAAATTAGAATCTTCCTCAATTCTTATCGCTTACGGATACGCTTGAATCATCCTTGGTAGTCGCGCGGATATTAGGGACAGCACAGGCGACTAACACGATGAAACAAAAAATCAAGAGATGCGTGAATAATACTAGAAATATTCAAAATTTCCCTCTTGCCATTCAGATATGGAGTATTGTTAATTTTGGTACCATGGGTTTAAATTTCTGTGTAAAAGCAATGTTCTTATTAAATAGGTGAAAAACCCACCAGAGTAATTTTTTCTCTCAAGAAAGTTGTGCTGTTTGGTGCAGTTGTTGTTGCCATCCTAATTTGTTGTAGGTAGTGTCGCACCGAACAATATAACTCTCATGAAAGAAACTTTGTGTTCTGATGAGCTTTTCTCTCCTTGAAGAGAACATCAGTTTTATACTGGAAAACAAACGTCGGCAAAATTACCAACACCCTGTTTATCACCAGAAAAAAAAGTCTCTTGGATCCAGAGTCCAGACTCTTAAAATACCCGATAAGAAAATATATGTACTCTTTATAAAATCGGATTTTTGCTTAAATTGAAAGAAAAACCGCTTAAATTAAGAGACTTGGCTCTCAATTCAATAAAAAATCCGATTGAATATAGCGTATTGTTTCCTGTAAGATTTTTAAGACTGCGGACTCTGGATCCAAGAAACTTTTCTCATGGACATGAAACATTCGAATATTTTTCGATGTATCTTTTGTTTGTTTCTTTTGTCCGATTTACCGCACGTATCTTCATTTACATTCTCAAGTTATTAAAAGAAAAAATGCTACGCGAATACATTCCACGGCTCAACCCTTTGTTCATTCATTTCGGGGGCCAGTCGAGTAACAGTGGTCATTGATGGATGAACCGTGGAGCTATTCGTAGTTCCTCGTTTTGTAATAAAGTGAGTACGTGCAAACATGTTTGCTCGGAGAAAACCACCGCCCCACCCCCGCCTCAACCGACCGCCGACGCCACTCAGCTTTCGCCAGGTGGAATTTTGTCTGCTATTTCGGTTATTTGCTCGCTTGAAGTAATTAATTTTTGGCGGTCCCCGCCCTCTCTCATCCCCGGGCCCCAAGAGGTTCCCCCGTCCAACGGTTCTTGGAAACGGGAACATTACATTCACCATTGCAAAAGCCATAAGGCCGCGCGGACCACTAGACGAGGTGATAATTCAAGCATTATGATACATGTTTTCTCATCAAAATTTCACGCACAACAATATTTGCGCAGCGAGGATTTCTGAAAGTCATTATTAACAGAGTTACTATCGTTTTTTAACGCACCTAATCAAATTTCCTCCTCAAATGCCATTACAGGACGCGATTTGACAATAATATATTCTTGTTCTTCAAAAGAGTGTGAGATTAAAATCGCTCGTAATCATCATACTCTTTAATATAAAATAATAAGAGTATCTTGTAATGCATAACGCCTGAGGCTCGACACCGTACTTTAGTCGGAAATGGTGTACATCGCGGCAGATCCAACAACGAGAAATCACGAATTTTGCAAAGATTAAAACGCGCATCGTGGTGTACGTGCAATGCGTTGATTGCGTGGAGTATCCAGGCAGTCTTGCAGGCACCAACGCTTGCCGCGCCGCGCCGGCCGGCCGCACGCGTAATGCGTGGAGTATCCATGTAGTCTTGCAGGCGCTAAAACGTGTTCCGCGCCGGCCGCACCGTGTCCAGCGTGATTGTTCAATCTCGCACAGTCAGAATTTTTCAACTCGTGATTTTGAAGTTTTTTGCACAGTCAGTACACTCTGTATGGACCATTGTGTTCAATATTTTTACATTTTAATCGGCTCGTTCTTGATGTCTCGTCATCCGTCCATGTAATTGAATCATAGCCCTCTCTTGCAACTAATTTTTTCACAGTTAATATTTTTAAATCACTTGGAAAATATTTACATAAATGTAACCAAGTTTTTTTACGCACACATCATTTCCTCGTAATAATTGATTTTAAGCATACTATATAATTTGAATATCGATGCAAATACATTTTTGTCAATTTATCAATCCGCATTATAATTTGTTACGACTTAATGCTTTCCTCCTTAAACACAATATTAATAGACCACTCACATCGTTAAGATTGTTGGTGTGAGGTCTCTAAAATACGTTGGTCCTGGGACCGATTATTTAAACTATATCCGCTCGACAAGGCAAGACCACGTGCAAGCTGATTATTGCAATTGATAGATAAAGCTATAGACAAAAAAGACAGAGGGAAAATGTGGCGATCTTTTTGATTGAAACGGATGGTTGTTTTAACCATGGAGGAATGTGATGGATTAACCATAGGGACCCCCGATGGTCGCCGTTAGTTACTCTATCACCTACCTCTTTAGTCCATTGCAACCACCAATAAGATCCCTCCATTTTCTCTTTGTCTTCTTTGTCTCTTAATTCTAGTTATCAGCTCATCACACAATGCAATTTACTGCGTTTCGTCTTGCGTCTCTGCGCCTTGTGCCGCCGAATGTTAAAATTTTTTAAAAATTGATCGATAGTTGAATCGTCAATGACCGACCTTAATCGATAGATAAAGTCCACGCCAAATAATTTAACGTAATCTCCGACCGCGGCAAAAAATCGTCTGACGTCATTTTCTCATGGAAAGCACTAGCAAGATGGAAGATCATCTGTAGCAGTCTGAAGATGCGTAAACTTAGGTGGCGCGGACTCTAACATTGCTGAGATAAGGCTTTATCGATCAAATTTGTTAGATAATCACTCAATAATTGGCAGGCTGATTTTTGAAATTGATAGACAAAGCTATAGACAAAGAAGACGTAGGGAGCATGGAGCGATCTTATCAGTTGAAGTGGGTGCCCTGGTAAAAGTGAATCAGCCTGATGTCAGGCAATGTTTCATTAACTACCCTGAGTCAGACTGATTCAAGCTGATGTCAGACTGATGGCAGCCTGGATCAGTCAGACTCAGGGTAGTTTATGAAACATAGCCTGACGTCAGACTGACTCACAACAGGAACATGACTGACTTTTACTAGGGTGACTCTTACAGACCAAGGGAGATGATGATGAACTAACTATCGGGTCTCTCAACAGTTGCCATAAGTTAGTCTATTGCCTACCACCTTCGTCCATTGGAACTATACGTCTCCAACCATACGATCCCTCCAAACCCCTACTGTCTTCTTTGCTATGGCTTTGTCTATCAATTTCTATGATCGACCTGCAGGTGGTGGTACGACGGACAGCATCGGGGACCTGATGAACATGAAGAAGTACTACGGGGACGGGGGCTCGACGGAGACGATGATCGCGCGGACGGTGCCGCTGTCGATGGTCTTCATCCGCTCGCAGCAGGGACAGGGGGCGGGGCAGGGCTCCCCGGGGGCGGAGCCCCAGCCGGGGAGCAGCCCCGAGGAGGAGGAGTCGCCCCTGGAGCAGTGGCGCCCCGAGAGGGAACGCGCGCGCGACGTGAGCGACGCCCCGCGGCCGGAAGTGAAGGCGAAACCGAAACCGGAACCGGAAACCCTCCCCGGACCGGAACAGCTGAGCAGCGTCCAGCGGACCGAGCGCCTCTCCCGACTCATCAAGCAGCAGCGCAACTCCGAGAAGACGCTCCAGTATCCGCCTCTCGTTGTGAGTCTCCCTTTAATTGGATGTATTTTTACTGAGTAACACGGAAAAAAAGTGTCAGGGGTTATCCCCTAAAATTGTGGTACTATACCCCAATTTGTTGGATGATATGGGCATTTCCAATTAATTTTGTTAGTATCGCAACTCAAGTTGGAGTAGTATCGCAACATTTAGGTTAGTAACCGATTATATTGGGGTGGTATCACAATTAATCGGGGTAATACCACAATTAATTGGGGTAATACCACAATTAATTGGAAATGTCCATATCATTACCACTTACCGACCATTACCAAGAATATAAATGCTATTGTCCGAAATTTGTTAATTTGTTGCCTGGACTGTAGAAAAATCAGTATACCATTTTTAGTTAAGAACGTTCAACATAATTCTAATAGGGAAAATAAGAGGAATAAGCAGAGCGTACTCAGTCTGTATCGCCTGTGACTAATCTTGAACGAATTTCATTATAATTTCTGTATGCAATTATTCGAACTCCACGGATGTCCGTGTTGCATACGCATCAAGGTGAAGGGGTTTTGACCTCAGGCACTCATCGCTTCATCCGCGGCGGTAGTCTGTACTGCGAGGGTCTAAATTGACAGAGCGCATCTAGTTTCTATCTCTCGTCGTGAGTTCTGATTGTTACTTTAATTCGACGCATTTGAACTGAATAATTTCATCCACAATTCGGTACTTATGAAAACAAACGTATGTGCAATACTGCTTCACTATCTTGAAGAATAGAGCCCAATCATTTAGTAATTTTTCAGACTTAGAAATGTTTTTTTACAATGCCGTGATTTCATCACGATTCACTGACCCCTCCAATTGATAGAACCTATCACTGAAAAAAAAAAATTGCTGAATTTGCCTTGCACGCGGGTATTCCATGGCATGGTGTAGCTAAAAAACGAACGTGCAAACCATGTAGGTAAAATCGCTACACAAATTTCAGCTAACTTACACACACGCGTGTAGGTGATTTTGCTCTCTGAAAAGCTACGTCTGTTACCTTTTTAGTTATTCTTCCGTAAATTTCGCTATTTTTCCATACATTCCGCTATTTCAGCCTAACTATTGAGCTATTTTACTGTTCGCAAAGTACCAATATACCAAAAAATGCAGTTACACTTCCAAGCCACTCGATGCAAGATTAACTGCATGAAGGCGCGCAGATGTAGCAAATCGGTGTAGCAATTCGTGCTAGTCGTTCACTTGATTCAACACCGTGCACGAATAAGAAAGCTTTACGAAGTGAAGCAAATTTTGCTCTACCCTAAATCGGTGAATTAGCAATCCTTTTTTTTCAGTAGTCCGGTGAACTAAGGGAATCCCTCTCTCATATTTTTCTTCGAACCGCTGGATTTTTTCCTTCATCAGTCAGAATTATTCCAATAGCTTTTTGAATGGTATTTATTTTATTTGCGAAGAATACCGCAAAAACATCCAGCCATGTGATTAAAGTCTTCACGAAGTCACATTAGTGCGGAGTGTGGTCTCAAAAAGGTGCTTAATGGTTTCTAAAACGACAGCTAGATTTCACCTTGTGGCCTCTGGCTGGTTGCCACTGTCATCCTTGTTATTCGTGTCGGCCTTTCAGGGGTTGCTTTTCGAGATGGGCACAACTAAGAGCAAAGGTTCATCTCGTTGAAGACAAAAAAGAAAAGAAAAAGTTTATCAAAGGCTTCGGCGGAATTTCATACCACAAAATTCACTTGATCTTGAACGAGTTCTGAAATAAAGCCCACTTGGTTTCACTCTCTTTGAAGCGGTAAGATTTATCGCCGAGGGCGGTCTGTGGATTGCGGGTTGCGGGTTGCATACCGTTAGTGGTGCCGGCGTTACATGCCCCGTAGGGTATATTGATTCTCTCAGAAGAGGGCTCACTAGAACCTCCCTTCAAAATCACGTCTCAATTTCGTTCTTAGCGATAAAAGAATCCTAAAAATCGGTTAACCGTAGATCTCTCTCATTCGAGGATAGTTTCTATCGTCTGTATAGATATAAGCACGCCTTTATTTTTGGAATAGATGATTTGTCCGTAAAGTTCCACGTATGTCTCAGTTGTTCTTCCTCTGAGGTCAGTTTTTAAGTCTGAGGGTAGTGCTTGAATCTATTTCAACGACACTTATCACTGACTTAATATTCGCCATATTTTTACCAAGGTGACTTATGTTATCACAATTGCAATTTCGTGCGCCTAAAAGTATTTAGTTTCTGCAATGTGATAAATGTTTCTTTCAACGATACGTTAAACTAAGAGGAAATTGTTTTTATTTTCTAGGACGAACCAAATTTTTTGTAGTCTGGTGACCTTTGGTACTTTTTAAGGTTTCTACTTTTCCCAAAATCGACCCTGAAAGTAATCACTGCTCATTCTGCCACTGCAAGAAAAATTCGGCATGAAAATTCGTATGCTGCCAAATTCTTCCCGATAAATTCTCAACCTTGAAGAAAGTTATGATTTTTTTTAGACATTCTTAGATGCTTCAGATTAAACTGCGAATAAAAATCTCGGAATAGTCTCTGAAAAATATTCTAAAGATTCCCGATTTTCGTATTTTATCAAAGGAAGATTGGCAAAATCTAAGGGGGACACGTACGGTATTCACCCATAGAACGGTAGAATACAGACATAATGACACCGAAAAAAAAGTTTCAGTGCCGTCCCCTAAAATTTTGATACTACCTTAATTCTTTGGATGATTTTGGAATTTCCAATTAATGTAATAGTGCCGCAACTCAACTGAAAAAAAAAAAAAATTGCTCAATTGCAGTAGTATTGCTCACTGAAAAAAAAATTGGTAGACTTTACCATTTCTTCTTGCTGTATTTCACACGCAGTGTCAATTTAGAGTCAATTCTGCCAGTGGAAAGATAAACGTCATTATATACTCGCAGGAACATTCCTCTGGCAGAATCGACTTGAAGATTGGTATAATTTACCATTCCTCATACTGTGTGAAATACAGCGTGAAATAATGATAAAATCTACCAATCTTTTTTTTCAGTGTATACATTTGGGTCAGTAACCTAATATATTGGGGTACTACTACAAATAATTGTAAGTGCCCTGAACAATATCATCCAACAACCCTCCCCTTTTTCCATGAAAGATGCAATTTAAACGCTGATTCCAAAGTTGCGGTATCCATCGCAGCTCCGTATTTGTTTTTCGATTTTTATGCAGTCGGGAGTGAAAAAAGTGCAAGAAACCTCCAGATACGACAACATTCGGTCTAGAGCGTGCGTCAATGCTCGATCCAAGTATTCTTTTGCCTCGGAGCGAATGAATTTTTAATCTACAATCAATATACCCCGGTTCGTTTCGATACATGCACCGTCCAGCGAGCATGTCGCCACTGTACATACTCGACTCGTGCTCCACACTGTACGTGGAAGAGAGGAAGAAAAGAGACTCAACATCAGAGGAATAAAACACTAGTACGTCGAGTACGTGATTCTTAAGCATAGTTAAAGTGCTACGAGGAAGCTCGTTAAATTTTGATTTTCTCGTCCAACTTTTGCGCTCAATGCTTTTAATACAAAAATTAGAAGATAACGATGACGGAACTGTAGGAACGCGTAACTTGGATTGTGTATTTCAAAATACCCGCTTCCTTTCATTTTTAGGAGGAGAGCGAAACGGAGTAATGCCTTAAAATTATTCTAGAATTTCTTACACAGACATGGAAAATCGCCGGTGATTTTAAAACATGATGTAGAAGAGTTTTCCTCGCAGAATATAAAGTATGACAGGAAGTCTGTAACGCCAAACCAAGATCTCTGCAGTTTCACGGTTACACTGTCTGAAATTTTTGTTCAGAATCGTCCGTTAGACTTCCTCTAAAAAAGGGTCAAATGCATTTATCTGTCTCGAATCCGACAAAAAATAGTCACGTTCACAGGGCTCGTGCACATTTTTTGTTACAATTTTACAAAATGTTCTGCTGTAAAGACACAGTAATCTACACTCAAAACCGAAGTGTTGCTCTTACACCAGAATCATTCTATAACTATGATGAAGAAGTTTCAGGAGCCCTGTAAATAGAATGTTTTGTTGTCAACACAAACTTCCCGTAACCCACCCATTCCTCAAAGCCTCATAAAGGGGACACATTTTGGAAACCTTGTGTAAAATTCAGAAGCGTAACTTTGGAAATGCCGGCCAGGTTGGCCTAGTGGTCAGCGCGTCTGACTCTAGGTCAATAGGTCCCGGGTTCGAATCCGGGTGGTGGCGTCTAATTTTCACGGAATTGACAAGTAGATCTGCTGAAACAGATTTTCCTCGGCCCTAATCCCTGAAAATTGGAAAAGCCTGGAGCATGGAGATCCCACGATTTCTACGGACTTTAAACATTGTCTAAAGTTGGCTGAAGGTGCTAGACACGAAGCCATGAAACCAGCCGAAAAAAAAAGAAATAAAAGAAAAAACAAGCAGTGAACTCCAACACAATGTGTTGATAAGGCGCGTCATTAACTCGCACATATCAACCCCTTTAGTTTTCATTTACAGAGATTTCAAAATAGGCAAACAGCATAAAAAGAAAATTCACGATCCAACACTGCGAGGTCAAAGACGCACCTTGACGAGACCGTGTATTGTGAAAGTAGAAAGCTATTCGATCGAATTTAAGTTTTTTGATCTGCCTCAAGCAAAATCTTATCAGATTCTTGAAGAAAAGTGCTACGGAATAATTTAAGCGAAGAAAGGAAAAATTCTGTCGAACTCCTAGAAGATAAAGTCGATTTAAAGGTATTTTGGGGCTAAAATACCCAAATCACCGGTAGTAAAAATCCCGTTATATTATTGAAAAGAAATTGACTCGATATAAATGCAATTGCATTAAATACGTCTTGATTTTGTTATTTTAAACGTCTTTCCATGCAAAGAAGTTCAACCATGTCGTTGCTTTATTCATTCATGAATTGAAAGTAAGCAATCTACATCCCGAAAATCTACTGATTTGCCGTAAAAAATTGCAGAAACTTGATATACCAGGTCGATGCACCCACTCGTTGAATTTACCAACCAATTTTGTGAGTGCAAATGTGTAAGAATCAATATGCTATAGTCATTTTGGGTGCATTTATTTTTCATGAAACAATAATAATTTCAATCCCGAAAAACCATCAATTTTCCGTATAAAATCGAAAAAATCAAAATATGTCAACTCCCCGACGTGAAAATTAGATTCTACGTATGTAAAATGTAAATACTTATGTATCGATATGCTGAACAGAACTATGTGTGGACAGTCAGAAGCCCGCGGCAACATTAATTCAACAGAAAAACTGTAAAAATTAGATAGGATTTTAGCCGCTTTGCCCGCCTCTCCTCGCTACTTACAACAAACCGTTCTTATACTCATCTCAAAATTTTTCTCAGAGCTTTGGGTTATTATCAGCTTCCATTTAAACTCCGGTTCGATGGCCGAATCGGCTGCCAAAAAAGCAAGCCACTGTTGAGGGGTTCTATGAGAAATTCGTGATATTATCGGCTCTCAGGAAATCACCCCATGGCTAAAATTGGTGGTATAAATGTTTAAGTGCTTAAAATAATCGTATTCAAGAAACTAAGGAATTAAACTATGGAGTCAATTTCTTTTTAATAATATAACGAATTTACTACCGGTGATTTAGCTATTATAGCCCCAGAATACTTTTAAAGCGCCTTTGCGTTCCAGAATCTCGACGGAATTTTTTTTTTTTTTTTTTTTGCTTAAACGATTCAAGAAACATTGTAGTTAAAAATATAAAGATTTTTCGATTTGGACGTATGAAAAATGTTTAACTCGTTCAGGCACACCGTGTATTGTATGGAGTACTGCTGTTATTCGACCGTTGTCTTCAGGTCAAAATTCTTACAAAGAAGCCCCTTGCAAGAGGCAAATTTTTTGTAATTTCTCCCAGTTTTTTCAGCGTTAGGTATATAAATGAATTGTTTGTCAAATTTTGAGGTCAATTATATTTAATTGTAATTTATACTTTCTTTTTTTCCCCTTCATTTTATTTTTCGTATCGAGGAGTCGAGGTTTTGTTGATTTCTTCGGATTTCGATTACTGTAACTTCTCTTCTATTCGGCCGATTTTTATGAATGAGGTCTCTTTTTATTTGTGTTTTAACGGAGAGTAAGGAAAAAATTGCTAAATACATGCGAAACAATTTTTTTTGAAAATTGGATGAATCCTAGCGTGACGGTGAAATGGTTAATGAAGCGTGAGTAATTGGGGTACGGGTATCGGCCGCGTTGGGACCCAAGGCCCATTGTTCTTCGTGACGCCGACGCAGTGATCAGGAGCGTGGGGACGAGAGGGCTTAGTGGACTCCTGTATGAGCCACGTTTAGCAAATGGTCTAATGAGTCTCGAGGCTCATCACAGATTGCACTTACCACTATCCTGGTGGCCCCGGCTATCAGAGCAAGGAGTACCAACTTTTGAAAAGGATAACAGTGTTGTGGAGATATGTCAAAGCAACGTTGTGAACAAAACGGAGTGAGTGAAATTCTCATTCAAGGAGTGCCGAACTGGTCAGCCATCCTCGAATCAGTTCGCTTGCTTCCGCTTATATATGCATATTTTAAATCAGCGCGCCCCATTCTAAGGTTTTTTTAAAAAAAACCAAGAAACGTAGACTCTTGGTATTCATTACACATAAACTAGCGAGCCCCAGAATGAGAAACAAATTTTAATCATTATTATTGACGGATTAGTAAACTTTTTACACGCTTTGGAAAATCTCAGAAGTTCGCGGTAGTCACTTTTCGGTAAGGAACTAGGGGACTCGGTTATTGTATCGAGGGGGGGGTCGAAACGATCGCAAAGGCGGTATACTACGTATACGCGCCAAAAAATTTGGAATTGCATCATTGCAAGGGATTCGAAATGCAAATCCAAAGTTTTAACACAAGCACGCTGGAAACGTCAAAGCGGTTTGCATAGGTGGATCCAGCCACTTTAAAGGAGGGAGGAGGCCTTGGGGGCTTCTTGAAAATTTTCGAAATTTCTATGCATTATATATGTTGAGTCAAATGTGTCATGAATAATTACCAAACATAAGCGCGTTTCTTTCTCTTTTCCTCCGTTCCTTCCCTCCTTCTTCCTTTTTTTCTTAATCTTTCTTTCTTTACTCCCTTTTTTTCCTCCTATCTCGGGGCGAAAGGGGTAACATCCGTCTCCTCTCCCTTGGATCCGCCTATGACGCCCTGTATCGACCACCGAAACGCATTAGCGACTGAGGGACACCATGCCATCGCGAGCGAAAAACGGTAGATTAAGTACGTTCGCCCAAGAACAGCACGGTGCCAGGCGAAGAGGAGGGGGGGGGGCAGGGTTCGTCGCCCGGATGTCTCGTGGCAAATTCGATGAAGCACATTCGGCAAATTCAATTTCCTAGACTCCGGGGGACAGCTGCCCATCAGAGGGGCGCACGTTCGCGTCGGAGCCGGGGGATCAGCCCGGCGTGTCGATTGTCGAATCAACTCGATCGATATGTCCCTATCTCAGTAATGATATCTATCGATCGGGGTCGCTTGATGAAAATTCGACGGTCCAGGTACAGGCTCCCCTCTCCGATGTGGCCCGCGAGGAGTAGGGCACGCAGGGTCGCAGGTGATAAAAATAACCGCACTCAACGAGGATGGGCTCAAACAGAACGGGCGGTAGATGGGCTTAAAGTGAGAACTTTGCTCATCGAGTCAATAATGGTCCTTCCGCTCGTCTTCGTGCGGATTTTTGAATCGTCATCGAATGTTCGATCGATAAATATCGTTGCTCGGATAGGGATTTTTTTGATCGAGGTCACTCGATAACGATTCTAAAATCGACCTGTTGGACCTTCTATAATCAGACTGTTAAATCGTTATCGTATGGCCACAAGTCGTAAATCGTCTTCTTAGCAATGCCGTTTCTTGACCAGGGGCATTCGATTTTCCTACACGGAGAAAAAAACCTCGTGCGTGGGACCCGAAGTTGAGGTCATATGGATCTCTGAAGTTTTCGGATCACGTATCTAAAAACTTGAGGTCCAGCTGCCGAAGTTCGGGTCAGACATCTGAAGTACTTTGATATCTACCGAAGGGTTCGGGTCACACATCTGAAGCACTCCGGTACATATCGAAGTGTCTCGATGTCTGACCCGAACTTCGGCAGCTGGACCTCAAGTTTTTAGATACGTGATACGAAAACTTCAGAGATCCATATGACCTTAACTTCGGGTCCCACGCACGAATTTTTTTTCTCCGTGTAAAAATATGTTGCAACTCTTCCTGAAAAGTAGTCTTGGGCCGCGGACAAAATATACCTTCGACATCGAGCAACTAATTCAACCTTCCGGAGATCAAATTGCATACTTGAAAAATTGAAGGAGTTCTAAGTGCTCCCCAAGATCCGTAGCTGAGCCTGGATTGTAGAATCTGTTAATGACTATAGGATCGGTGTATCCTTTTCTGAGCTATGCTATTTATGGACCAACGGGAAAAATATTTCAGGACTTGGGAAATAGTGAAATTGGCCGCGAACGAAATATATCTTTGACTTCAAGCTACTATTTGAACATTCCCCAGATCACATTGCATACCCGATGAAGTGAAGGAGTCTCAAGTGGTAGCGATGATCTGTTGCATCATCTTGATTGTTGAATTGTTATCACTTGATCACGAGCAATTCATCTCAATCTCAACAATGCTATTTAATGAGAAAAAAACAAGGTTTAATGACTCATTTAAAACTAATATCCCAAGTCGTTCTTCTACCAAAATGTGATCTACTGCGTTTCTGCTACACCTCGATTCGAATGTAATGATGAGATGACGGAAACCTGCCGAATATCTTGGAGAAAAAAAGGAATAGTTTTTCCTTTTTCGGCATCTTGGATTTTTTAATGACATAGGTCGGTAAGGACGATTTTTATCACCGTTTTACTTGGAAATGGTGTAGTTCATTGAAAAAGTTATTCTACATAAAAAGTTTGAAATTATATCATGAGTTGATTTGAACAAAAAAATCGTACGTTATGGTACGTTTTTCATATTTCGACTTCCGGATTTTGCTTGAATATCGACGCCATGTTGTACCGACCCGGGGTTACCAATCTTCAAGATGCAAATTTCTCCCTTTTTTTCTTAATGACCGACTACCGAAACAGTGCCGTGATTTTCCAACTCTCGGACTTTGAGAAGTCGAGGATACCTTGGGAAGCCGGCAACGGTGTCGGGGCGAACAATGCGGCATGCATACTCCCGGTGAGATTGTAGAGCGTCTATTTTCCGTTCCCAATCAGCTCTTGCACCCTCTTCTGAAGACGATGCCTCCGCTTTGCCGGCCGGCCGGGAAAATGGGGAAAATGGGGAATCTCTCGGATGGGAAATGGGGCGGCGCGGGGCTATCGATGGGTTTATCGGCACAGCCTCGAAACCGCGCAGAACCCGATCGTGTTCCTGTTCCTCGGCCGGAGCAACGCAAAGCTCTCCTCTCATCCTCTATAAATTCTCTCTGTCAATTGCTTTTCCCTCATTTTCCTCTTCGCGCCCTTGTTTTTGCGCCGGTCTATCTTCATCTTCCCCGACGCTGCCGCGCTGCCAAGTCCGCCCTAGGGAAAAATTACCGAAAATCTACCGTGCACAGGAAAAACGCCGTAACTCCAATCAAGACTTTGCACTGTTCCTGTGCTCCCATTTTCCGGAACTAGAACGGAATTCCGGAATTTTTAAGATTGTTCCCAATTTTTCCTGGAACTTTTAAAAATCCCAAAATGTTCCGGATCTTTTGCATTTTCCGGAACTTTCTCCGAACTTTTGAAAAAATCTGAAAAGAATCCCGGAACATTTGACGGCCATGGAATGGGAGCACTGCAGTGTTCCTCCACACATTTAGTTCTATTACGAGAAAACTTAATCCGTACGAGTGCTTCCATTTTCCGGAACTAGAACAGAATTTCGGAACTTTTGAGAGTATCCCCAATTTTTCCCGGAACTTTTGAAATTCCGGAAATGTTCCGAATCGTTTGCGTTTTTCGGAACTTTCTCCGAACTTTTGAAAACATCTGAAAAGAATCCCGGAACATTTGGCAGTCATGGAATGGAGTCCACCCCAGGGAAAAATTACCGAAAATCTGCCTTGCACAGGAAAAACGCCGTAACTCCATTCAAGACTTTCCACTGTTCCAGTGCTCCCATTTTCCGGAACTAGAACAGAATTCCGGAATTTTTGAGATTGTTCCCAATTTTTCCTGGAACTTTTGAAATTGCCGAAATGTTCCGGATCTTTTGCATTTTCGGAACTTTCTCCGAACTTTTGAAAAAATCTGGAAAGAATCCCGGAACATTTGACGGTCATGGAATGGGAGCACTGCAGTGTTCTTCCACACATTTAGTTATATTACGAGAAAACCTAATACCTACGGTTGCTCCAATTTTCCGGAACTAGAACAGAATTTCGGAACTTTTGAGAGTATCCCCAATTTTTCCTGGAACTTTTGAAATTCCCGAAATTTTCCGGATCTTTTGCATTTTCCGGAGCTTTCTCCGAACTTTTGAACAAATCTGAAAAGAATCCCGGAACATTTGACGATCATGGAATGGGAGCACTGCAGTGTTCTTCCACACATTTTCCACACTCCTAAATGTAGGCTCTCCCAAGACGTCTTGAGATACAGAAATAGTCATTCCATGTATAGAAAATGTTATGTCCGTGCATAAAAAATGTTAGACGTTTACAGGAAATGAAAGTTATTCTCGACACGGAAATTTATTTTATTCTTGCTCTGAGTCACTTTCTTTATTCGGTGGTATGAGTCAACTTAATTCTCGGTTGTTGGATCTATAGGCTTGACGGGGTCGCTACCGCTCCTAGTGATGGGGAAATATCTGTATTTCAACTAAACTGCAGGGAAGGTGGGATAAAACTGCGGTTTTTCAATCGAAAATATGCCCTGGAAATTTTTGATCAGGGTATTGAACACTGAAATATTTCGAAGCATACATTTTCAGATCAAGGCATTTGAAAATCGAAGCAGAGGAAGACCCGTGTCCTACCTCAAAAAACATCCATTCCTGGAGTATCAAAAAAAGTTTCCGTGATATTTTGGAGAAAGTTGGCAACAATAATACCTCCTTTCAGTTGATTTAAGCTCTGCAAAATACTTTGCTCCGACCGGCTGTTCTCATTCCGCCCCATTCGAAAAATTTAAGGCGATGTTAGCTCGGCGCGGGATACGTGCTCGGATCCAAAATTTCTGCGTTATGGACTCGAGCTAAATCACCGCAATATCTTTTAACGCTGCAAAAAATGTTTAATTTGATTTGCGAGCTGAACGTGCATTACCTATCCCCCCAACTTAAACAATACAGAATCGTTATTACTAGCGTTCATTGAATGTGGGTATCTCGGACTTCACTTCCACCCACGTGCAACGTAATATTTATTCTTATTGGTGTCCTTGACCTATTTATTCTGCTAAGCTAACGAAGAACGCCGTATGAACATTCGAGAGTTGCCAAATTTCCCTTGATAAAACATGTATTTTTTACGAAATTCATGCATATTTTCCCGTAAAAGTTTCAGATACTTTAGATTAAATTGCGCACAAAACTGTCTGAATATTTCGGGGGAAAAAAAAAAAAAAAAAAAAAAAAAAAAAAAAAAAAAAAAAAANAAAAAAAAAAAAAAAAAAAAAAAAAAAAAAAAAAAAAAAAAAAAAAAAAATATTCACAATTTTCTCAGTAAATTCGGCTTTTATCAAAGGAAATTTGGCAAACTTTAAAGGCTCATACGGCGTTCTTCCTTAGCACGGCAGTATTACAGTCGTTGCAACGATCACCGAGGTTTTAAGAACATTGTCTCTTCATATCGTATGCGTTGGCAGGTACGCGCCTTGTTCAATGCAGATGCATCACGTTTTCTCAATGAAGCTCAGGTTACGACTCGTAATTTATTGCTCTTTAAGAGCAGTACTTAAAATTGAATTGATCCTCTGGATAACTTTCTTCATGCGGGGGGTTTTCGTCCTTGATCTAATTTCTATGTTTTTTTCATCGTAATTTTTTGCATCGTATTTTAATTTTGAATCATTCTTCAACCACCCTTTTTAAACCATAGATCTGAGGAAATTATGATAAAATGTGATGTCACTAAGCGAAATTAGGGAGCATCTATTTTGGCACCGTATCGTAAAAAGTGTGTTCGTAGATTGGATGCAATCACTAGTCTGCGCGTTTTACTGTGATGAAACCAAGTTTGCTGAATGACGTTCAATTGAAAACAGCAAGGTTGTCCCGTTTAAAAACAATGTCACTCTTGAAAATTTCAGTCCCATCGTCTAATATATTCATATCATCTCACACATTTAAAGCATTGGATTTCGTTACTCTTGCAAGCTACCCTGGTAAAAATTGGCGATAGGAGCTGCGTTTCAAAATACCATAGGAGTTCTTTAGTCGACTAAAGAAGGCTATTGAAAATCATATAGCTGGCTGTAGAAAGCGGAGCAAATCATATAGCCGGGCTATACGAAGCTATAACAAAGTATACAGTCGGGCTATAGTTCCTATCGCCGGGCTTTACACTTTATCGCCATTGGCTATAAAAGGCTATGAGAAATTGTGCAGAAATTCGTGTGCTTTGGAAATTATTAAGTTTGATACGGAACTACCTTAATATTTACAAAACACACATTATATTTTCCTTTAAAACATATTTTTTTTTCATCAATTAAAATAATAATAGTCCATACAGAGTGTGCAAACATTTCAAAATCATGAGTTGAAAAACGCTGACTCCGCGAGATTAAATATTAGAGCCTAACACAAAGCGGAGCGGCGACGCACTGGCGCCTACAAACCTAACAGGGATACTTCACGCATTGCGCAATGCGTGAAGTATCCCTGTTAGGTTTGTAGGCGCCAATGCGCGTTTCGCGCTCTGTGCCCGCTATTTTTCTTTAATATTTCAGCTTTGTTTTACCCATTTGTTAAAAATTCTTCATCTCGTCATGTTCTTTGCTGGGCATTAAGTGGGGACCGTGAGTACACAATTTCTTAAAATACTTGTATTTTTGGAAAAAAAATCCGGCTCCATTAAAATGATTAAATCTGTTGGTAGTGCTTGGACGTATCTGACGTAATCCTGGTGCAAGGATGCCAGGCAGAATTTACGTGACCAGATTTATAGTGTAATCGGATGTGTAGTTCGGCAAAGACCAGGCGACCGTGGTTACCCATTCATCATTCCAGCGTTTACTCTGCGCTGAGGACAGCTTTTGCTTCCTCGGATTTGGATAGGGTCACGCCCAGACCTCTTTGTCTGTCCTTTTTATATGCGGACCCCCCCCCATCCCCCCTTGTCTCGTTCTTTGCAGCGTTACAAGCTCCCTGAATTTAATTCTGTAACTTATGTTTTGAAACATTGGCTGATTTTTGAGTGAAATTCTAAATTTTCATGTCACAAACAAAAAGTAAAATCAGGCATTTGACAAAACGCGCAGGCAAATAGTCTTATACTCTAACTTGGATTAAAATTCTGATTCTTTCACGAATTCTAGACAAATTAATTCACTGCTCCTGTAAGAAAAAATGTTCAGTGAAAATGTGCAACAGACAATAGTATTTTATACAATTTTAGCTCCTGAACAGGAATTTTTCTTGAAATTTCAGCATGCCATAAAATACAGAATTTTTACAAGGTTGAAATTTACATTTAATATAGGAAGCATCTGAGAGGAAAAGTTCGTAGATTTGATGAGTTATTTTTCCGGAAATTTTGAAAACTCGAGAGCTTTTCGCCAGAAATTTACGAAATTTCGTAAACTGTCAGAATGTAACTAAGCATTCGAGAAAATGCCCGATTTAACTAATTGCCTGCGACTTGCATATTTTATTCCTCCAAGTATGGATAGTGCAAAAGATGGTCGCTATTCTCTAATCATGTTCTTTGTCCATAGCTTTGTCTATTAAGTTTAATAATCACCTCGCTACACCGAAAAAAAATTATCGGCGTTTTTACCCAGGTCCGTTGGTATACCTTTACTATCTCACTTTTTTTACCAATTATTGGTAGTTTTACCAAGACAGACTGGTTAGCTTACGTAAAAACCGGTATTTTTACTGTTTCTTTTAGGTAAGAACACCACTTTTGTTGGTAATCAATTCCCGGTAACTTTGCCATTTTATCTCGGTAATTCTACCACAGTCGATAAAAAATATTGGTGTTTTTACCAAGGTTCAGTAAAATTACCGAGAAAGTTCAATAATTTTACCGAGATTTCTCGGTAAAATTACCAATTCCATAAATGGTAATTTTACCAAGTAAAAACTGGGATCAAATAGAACCCTGAATTCTTAGTAATTTTACCCTTTTCTTAGTAAATACTTCGAGATTTTTTTTTCAGTGTACTCTCCTCGGTGGCTCTTATCGATTTCAGCGAACGCAAAAAAAAGCGCTTTTCGGTGTTTCAACGTCGTTAATTTTTTTCCTTAACGATTCGATAGGCGCTAAAATTCGTCATATTTTTTTAAATCACGATACGAGTGGCTTCGAGAGACACGAGGCAGGTGAATGTAGGTCAAGTTCCTGAAAAGATAGGAGTAAAGAGAGGGGTAGTCTGGCTGCCGTGCTACGGGAGAGCGCAGTAACTCCATCCGGATGTGAGCTGCGGTTAGCACGTACTCTTGAGCGCTTCGAGGCTTACTCAAGAGTGGAGTTACCGCTCCTTTCCGTAACGCTGGAGTAGTGCCATGTTAAGGAAAAGCGCCGTATCAACGTGCAGATGTTGCCTAATGGACCATTACACAAGGTACGAATTTAAGCGTTCTGATACATGTTTCTTACCCAGAATTTCACGTAGAACACGATTCGCACAACGAAAATTACTTAAGCCAACTCCTAACGAAGATATTAACGTTTTTCTTTTTTTCACATTGATTACGAGGAATTTGAACTGCCCGCTCACAAGAAACTCAAAGCTCTACGCGAGTCAAATCGCGCACCACAACGGTTTCAGCAAGCTTCTCAATCGAGCAATGTTCATTTCCCACCATGTGTTTTTCCAACTATAAGTAATTTGCTATAGCTGAGCCAAAGTGTCAATATTGAGGTTGCCAGATTTTTTTATCGCAGAGACGTTCATGATGACGTTTAGAGCGCGATGTGAATCACGTAGAGCATTGAGTTTTCATGAGCGGGTGGTTTCAATTCACGCGCTAAGAATCATTAAATATCTTCTGGTGAAGAAACATGTATCAGAATGCTGAATTTCGTATACCTTGCCTAGTGGTCCATTTCCCAAAAAAATATTTTCCCCAAAAATTTCCAGATACTGTAGATTGGCTTCCAAGTAAAATTCTCTGGGAAATTCTGGAAGAAAATATTTTTAATTTTTCCGGAAATTCGTGATTTGTCAAAAGAAATTTGGCAATGTCCAAAGGTTCTTACAGCGTTCTTCCGTAAGGCGGGCGCAGTGACGAGGAACTAAGGAGTGGAGGGCTACGACGGAGCGACTGGTTGCTTTGTGGATTTGAGAATGGCTCGAAACACGACTGCTAATTAAATTCTACGATTCTATCACACTTCTTAGCCAACTGGCCTCCTTTCCTCCCCCCTTCCCCCCGCCTCCTCGACCTCTCTTGGCCCCACAACTTTTGATTGTTCCGTGAAACTGAGAGCCGTTCCACGGATCTGAATACCAACTCCAAGGCCAAGATTGCCAGCGTTGCTATCGAGTGAGCATGTTTTACATTGAATTTCACGGGGAATTGCTGGGTTTTCAGTGAAATCTGGCAAGGATGCTCCTGGCTCTCAATCCTACGTTTTCCTTTCTAACGCGCGTCTCTGCCACACCGGGGAAAATTTCATCAAGAAAAAGAGCGGTTTTCAGAATCTCTACAGGACTGAATGATATGGAAATTCAGTGAAATACAGAGAAATGTGCTTCTCATAATTTTACCCGGACCGGACGGGTTTTTTAAAACCGAAAAAATTCGGGAAATTTGAAAAGTAAAACCTACAGTAACTGTAGGTTTTACTTTTCAAATTTCCCGAATTTATTTTGCAAATGATTTTTTTCTCTGTCCACTGAGTTTCTTCGGTCATTGAAACAAAGATTTTGAAAATTATAACCTTCCAAAGAAAAATTACTTAAGAATTTCTAAAACAGGTGTTAAAGAAACGGTGCATTTCTTGGTTTTAATGCACATTTCCCACAAAATAACAAAGAAGTTTTTTCGTTTTGGCTGGATAAAAGCTTGAGGTTTTTCTTGTCTCGCCTCAACTTCATGAAAACTCTACTTTTTAAGTGGTAAACTCAGACTTAGGGTTTTATTTTGAGACAAAATATCCCTTCAATATACACGCATCTAACAGTGCGTTCACTCGCTAATAAAGCGTTAAGTTTCTTCGGCCGGCCACTTTATCGTAGAACTAGATTCAAGGCGTTTCCTCTTTTTAAAAATCCACTCTCCCCCTTGCCAAAAGCGCAAAAAAAAAAAATTAAAAAATAGCTCCGCCCTCCATTTTTTTCTCACAAAGATAGGGCTTAAGTAAGTAGACAGGGCTACGTAGCCGTAAAAAAAAACTGCGCGGTGAGATCGGTGATCTTAAATCCGTAGTCTTGACAACCTTGCTCATTAATTTGCCTCCATTTCTGCATAGAGAATTTTGGTCAATTAAAGAGGGCTCGCACATAATCATGACTTGCACTGGCATTACAGCTTCACATTCGAGAATTCTAGGCGTTTGGGGCCGGGTTCACAGTACTTCCTTAATCAGCTTCCTCCCTAAGGGAGACCCCATATGTTTTACGTTGTGCTGAAGGGAAGTTTGTGTGTTAGGTCTGAAGAGGCGTCTAACATAGATTCATGAAAGGGGGAATTTTCACTAACCTCGAGTAAAATGGACCCCATTAATTTGAAAATATATTCCTGCAAAAGATTATAATTATTTACACAATTCCTGCAAAAAAATAAAAGTACATGAGAACTGAAAAAAAAGTGTCTGCTTGTATTAAACTCAAAGAAAGAGACGGACCAACCTTAATGTTCAACACACCCATAAAATTTTTCCTCTGGCATTGCTCATTCTCCATAGGAACAAGTCATCGCAAGTTTTGGCAAGGATCTGTTTCCAACTCTAGACCGTTGAATTTTACCTTTATGAGAGTAGGTTGCGACTCCAACAAGTAATTTGTGTGCTCGAAGTTTAGCCAAAATATAAATAAACAAATCAGTTTACCTGCGCCTGTGAATATGAGCGGTAAAAATAGCACGAGATTTGACCGGTATAAAAGTGCCTTTGAAAAACTGTTTAATGTAGTCATAGTCACTGATGTGTCATTTTAGACCTTAGTGTGATGTTATCTTTGACCCGCCTCTGCATAATTTATGCTCTTTGCTTTTTAAAAAAGGGGAAAATATCTAAGTTTATGCGTCTCTCGGGCGTAGTCACTCATAATTAAAACGAGTTATTCACATCAAATTACTTCTTTATTGCCCCTCTGTCCATTAAGTCTTTACGTGCTTCAGGCTCATCTCTTTAGCGAAGTCATTTCGCAGTCTTTTGGCTCGGAACAATATGCAACTGCAATCTCAAATGGCACATAAACATCGTTATCTTTATGTATTATTTATTTCGCTAATTATTTATTTCATCGGCTTTCTCACCTCTCCTAATCGATCCGTCTGAACTATTTTTCCCCCGAAAAATGTTTACTTCTCATTTTATGTATTTAATCACCTAATACCAAAGCCCACAACGTGTTCAAAAAATTTAAAAATCGGTTTTTTGCGGGATTTTTCTCAACACTACTTCTTTTGTATGTATGAAGATGACATAAAAATTTCGAATGTTGGAAGAGTTATATTTCATTTGTTTATTTTATAAAAATCCTTTTTTTAGGACATTTTAGGTAAATACTTAACACTTCCAAAATTAAATTAAATACTGACGATAACCTTGCACCTCGGTTTACGATCGCAGATTCTCTGTCATACTTCATTTTTTGAAAAGAAAAGTACTCGACGTCTTTTCTTGAAAACTTTTCAGACATTTATTCTCTGTATGAAAAAGATTCTGTGAAAGTATAAAAGTTGAAGCAGTTTTGAAGGTATGTCTTAAGAGGCTAAATGCAATTTGATACTTTTCCATAATGTCCCACCAAAACCAAAATTGTCATCTGGATTAATATATGTATCATGAGAGCAGGCTTAAAATCCCCCTCCCAAACAGCGTTAAAATTCCAACGTTTACCAGAAGTTAAATCTAACCAGAGGTGATAGACCCTTATTCCCAACTAGAAAACATGATCTCGGCTCTTTAGGATAAACTAACTCAGACGTGAAAAAGGAGACACCATCAAAGTTATTTTGTTTGTGTTGAACGTAGAGAGAATGTAAAGCAGGCCTTCGAGAAGGAAAACCGGAGGAACTTTAAGCTCTAAATCGTGCGAATTTTACTCAAGGTCCACGCGCCTGATAAGAAATCATTAGAGCGTGTTTATTTGCGCACCGAATACTAATGCGGCTGTGATTAGGTATCCCTCTCCGCGAGGTTGTAAATCCTAACAAGCTTCTCATTGTGGGTTTTGCGTTTTGCCTATCGTCGGAATAACTTGGAGTAATATTGCCAGCAACTTTATTGTGTATTTATGTATTTTATTACTATCCAGACGTCAAATCAAGACAAATCATAAGTCGAATTTGTGCTTATTTATCGTCTCTTGACGCAATAATGGGGTGACATCATCCTAATTACTGAAACAATTCAAAATCACATGGTGTCGTTATAAGTGACATTCGTTAGGATGAATTACCAAAAAATACATTGATGTGTCATTCACGCTTTCATTGCGGTCTTAAACGAAATGCATCCCTCTTTCTTGTTATGACGACTGGCGATTTAAAACATCATGGAAAAGCCTTCATTTACGACCGATACCGCATGCACAACACAGACGTTGAAATAGTTATAGTTTAGCGCCTGTAAACTGCGGATTTTATCATGCGTCCTACCGTCCAACGGGCTTCTTACAAACTGCAGACAGAGTAAAAAGAAAAATCTCGTGTGGAAAATGACTAAAAAAGTACGATAAACGCGCCAAGAAACTTTGAAATGCGCTGCTAACTTCATAATCTGCGCGAGAAATTTTCATTTTTTTGAGCCGGCGCTGAGGATGCAAATCCGTCAAAACACCTGTGAAGGGACGGGATTCCGGCAACCAACAACCGACAACATTTGGACTTCATTTTGCAATTGGAATAAATTTTGCAAAAAGCAACTAAAATTTCTGGCTCAGTTTAGAAACAACTCAAGTACCTTCTGTTTCCCAATACACGTGAGGGTTCTCACTGATGTGCCGGGTATTTTAATTATTAACTGCAAAACGCAGTCCAATTAGAGACTACTTGTACTTTTTTTTTTTTTTTTTTGCACATTTATGATTTGGACTTTATTTTGCAATCAGGAACTACAATTTCTGACTCAGTTTAGAAACAACGTATGAACCACTAGTTTTCCTCTGCATGTTAGTGTTTTTACGGATGAGCCAGAAATTGTAGTTCAAAATGAAGTCCATTTGATTTGACATAGCGAATTATAGTTTTTATGATAGACGCTTTGTGTCTTCCTATCAAAACACATCCATCACAACACCATCGAAAATTTTCTTCAGTCCTCCTAGAATATTCCTTCCATTCGCTATATTATATGGATTACATTTTGCAAAAAGGAACCAAGAGTATTCCTATGTCACTGAGATTGTGCAATATTTTTTTAATTGCAAATATAAACTGCTCATCTCAACAAGTTTTATCTTTACTCCCGATAAATTATAATTTCAAGACAAAATAAACCTTCGTAAATTTAATTTATTGCAAAATTTCCGTAATTTTATTGGAAGTAATGTAGGCAGCACATCTTCTTTTTTGCTAAATGCAATCCATATATTCCTTTATTCTTTTTAAATTGCAGTTCAAAATGGAGTCCATTTGATTTGAAATGGCAAATTATAGTTTTTATAACAGACGCTTCGTGCCGGCTTGCGAAAACACTTCCATCACAACACCATTGAAAGTTTTCTTCAATCTTCCTAGAACACTCCTTCCATACCCTATTCCTTTACCTCTCTATACCCCAGGGCACGAAAAGAGCGAGCCGTGTACGGTGTCGCCATCTACACGCTGCGAGCGGAAGCAGCGGAAATAACCTCAGCGCTGAATCCGGAAGATAATCAAAGGCCTTTTACGAGGCCCCGGCCCGACGCGGATTAGGAGCTCCTATTGAATGTTTTTCCATCATTATTCCCATCCTTTGTGTCGGCTCACCGTCTTTAATGCCCTTTCCCGAATTAAACCTGACTTTTCTTTCCCCGGCATCCAGAAGGAATCCACATTAGGGCTCTCAATACTCAAAACATATCCGCGCAGCGAAACTTTAAAAGCGCGTAATCTCGTTCGCAACGTTTCAAAATTTCCGGTCCCGTTTCACTCTATCAAAGAAGAAGGAAAGTAGTGTACATGCGTAGTATGCGGACGTACATAGATTTTGATCTTGAACATAAAATTGACCTCTAAGTTGAGCATTGGCATTGGCCCAAATATGATTGGACATATTACAGATCAACATTTTAACAGTAAAATCTGTGATGTTGCCAATTTTCCTAAATATTTAATAAATAAAATACAATTTTGCCAGCATATTTGATTAGTAAGATGCAATGTTGCCAGTTTGCAATGAGAATAGTAGTTAATCAGTAGGGTAAAAATAGGCACAATGACAACTTTGCGATCTGTTTTTTATAGCGGTACGCCACTTTCAGCTAGAAAGAAGTGACAGTTTCGAAAACGAAAGTGCCACTAGAATTTTAGTCAAAGGTGCGGGAAATTGGGGTCGAAGTTTTTTTCTAATATCGATCGAGCGCTTGCTAAAACGTGAATTTCCGAAATCACTCAGAGAATATAGTTAGTATCACACGATCAAATCCAGACATCAAATAATCTTCGATATTGGATACTTTTTCTTTAAGTACCAGCAGCTCGTAGGAATTTGATGGAATGATTTATAGATAAATTGGCAAATCAGATCTTACCTATATCTCAACAAATACCTGCGGGCCATTGGTATTCAGACGAATTTCTACCAAACGGAACTATCTGGATTAAGACATGAGCCTTGGGACCCTTAAGAGTATATGCATCACACGGCTCACGTCATATTGAACATATAGTTCCGTTTGGCAGAAGTACGTCCATTTTAAGGAAACGTTACCAACTTTGAGGATTTGATGGCTGGATTTTATCGTCACAACAGCTTACGTCAGTCTTTACACATATGAAAATATGACGTCTTTGGCAGAAATCATCACTTAATGGTTGAAGGTACGACGTCTCAGGCAGAAAATGTCGCACCGTGGATCTCTAGAGGTCCATTTTAAAGACGGGCATCTCTCGTCCATCCCTCCATATTCTCCCTTAACCAATCCCGAGAAAAATACCCAAGTCGCACAATGGGACGAGCTAATAAAAAAAGGTCGGACATCAAATTTTTGGCTAAAATTTCAAATTTTGATGTTTAATTCGACTCAAATTCAATTTCAAAGGGTGTTTCTGAAAGGAAATTCTACGAAAAAACCAACGAAACTACTCTCAAATTTTTTTGTTCCATATTTTTTAAAATATAAGCTTTCAAAATTTCCAGATTTTGTCCGAATACCCCTATCGACTCGGTCCAGTGTGCGTCGTTGAGAATTTTGAATTCGGAACATAACGATATTCTGCCCTTGCGTATTACGCTGCATGGCGATGGGATTTTTCCTTCCTCCATCCTCATTTTTCCTCCGCTATAAGGATGCTCCGCAACTTACTTTGTCACTCTATTCTTCCTCAGCTTCCTGTTAACTCTCCTTTTGAAAAAATAAATAGACCTCTCGCCTCTGCATTGCCTCCCCCCCCCTTCACGCCCCTTTTGCCCCCGTTTTCGAGACACCCTTGGACGATACCTCTTCCTTTCCTTTTTTTCGATCCTTTCATCTGAAATTCGTTTCTCTCGCGGACTCGCTCGCCGCTGGACGTTGCATATCGGTTCTCGGTTCTTTAACATTGCCCCCCGATCTGTCGTGCTAAAGGAGAACGTCGTATGAGCTTTCAGACGTTGCCAGATTTGATTTGATAAAACATGGGATCTCTAAGAAACTTGCGAATATTCTAATTTTAATTCTTCAGACAATTTTGTTCGCAATTTGATCCAACGTATTTACATATTTCAAGGGATATTATTCGTAACTTTTCTCAAAAATTAACTTTTTATCGAGACAGATTTGGCAACGTTCAAATGTTCTTGCGGCGTTTTTCCCTAGCGCGGCAGCAATTTACCCTCGTTGGAGATTTGATTTGCTCGGGAAAGGCAAATTATCTGATGGCATTCCTTCTCCCCCGGTGGCGAGGCGTGAGTAATCGATTGTCGATATTTCCCCATTTGAAGCTATGGGAAAGAATCGATTATTAAGGCTTTCGTTGCGAACAGCCTGTTTATCGATCCTTTTCTGTAGGTTTAAATGGCAGATTGATCGATGAATCGCACAGCACGCCCCGCCACTGTTCTTCCCACTCTCTTCTTGGGGAATTTGATGGGTGTGAATAAATCCGTGTCAATGTTGCGGTGTACTTTTTTTCTATTTTTTTACCTCCTCTTCAGGACCACATATCTTTTTCTGTAGGAATTACTTCGAAGGAACGAGTCTATCAGGGAGGAAACATACTGATTGAACGTTGGTGGGTCCTTTTTCTGTCCGTCAGAAAGCTTATCTCAATGCTCATCGCAATGTCTCGCTCTGTGCTTTGCATTGATTTGTTGCGATCTTTTGAGACGGTGACAGCAGCACCCCATGGCAGCCAGCTCTGGCCACTCTGGTCATAACGAAATTAGGAGAAAAAATCGCAAAATCCTACCGGACCCAGGATGTAAATATTTCCGTGCCGTTAAATCCAGGCCAAAAAGGGTCACAACGGGTCCAAAAGGTTGGGGCCGAAACCCCACTGAACACGGATTCGCATCCGTAAGCGCCGAGTTGAGCCTTCGTAAACCATGATAGACTCATTAAATCTCACTCTCACACCCGCGCGACTAATACCACACTTCATTAACCAAAAACAACGACAGGTAGCGTCCCCGTCCCGCTGGGGAACACCGCAACGCAACGGCCACTCTTCCGTGCTAACGGAAAACGCCGCACCGACAGCCAGACGTTGCCAAATTTACTTTAATTACGGTAAATTTTATTTTTAAAAAAATCAGAGGCTTGAAGGAAAAGGTCCTGAGTGCAGTTATTGTAAAAATTGAGGTATCAGTGATTTCAATTAAAACTAGTCCTAAGACGAATTCTGTAAAACATTCACATCTGAAATCTAGTTGTTAAGCATTGATAAGTGAGTTTTATTTCTCTTTCCGCCTACAATATAAATATGTGTACTTTTTGTGGTTAGCTGGTTAATTTTAGAAGACTATTAGCAGCCATCGCTTTTTACACCTAAGTCGAGGAAAATACATTAAATTTTGAGGTTTGGTTACTTAACAAGAATTTTAATTTCATTAGTATCTTTTTGGTTACCAGAGTTTAAAAGATAGGTGTTTACAGGGAGAATTTTATATTTTAATGCTTTTAACATAGGTTTTTAAGCATCGTAGTACTTGTTTCGTCGTCAAAATTTCAAGCAGACATACACGTCGAACAATGAACATAAAAAAAAATTTCCAAAATGAACCCATTAGCTAGAGATGAATACTCGTATAAAGAGTAAATTTAAAATTCCCATCGCAAAAAATAAAAATAAAAAAGGGCATAAATCAAAGTGGGCCGAACAAGGCTTTGAAATCAACCTTTTCGTTAGGCAAACAAGAAGATGCTTGATTTCATACATATTTCCCTCCACTTCACACAAGGTTTTTCAAATATTTTCGAAGAAGAGTTCTGTACAGGTGGCCTGGTGGCCCATCTGTGCAGAACGTTGTGATGAACACATCATCGTAAAATATACGGAAATTAGTTTAACATTAGATTTGACTTGAGTAAAGGACAAAAGGTCGTATCTACACATTGAGATGACCCCGGAAAAGCATTATATTGTATGGGAGACAGGGTTCATTGCAGAGTGTAGTCACGCCTTTATGTCAGGTAGGCGACGAATTCAAGTCAAGTCTTTTATAAGTGTGAATCACTGTGAATCAGTATGGACAAAAACTGTTATAATTTTCTTCTTCACAAGTTGAATTCGGAAATTCTGAATGCGTTCACCGTATTCTACGGAAAATTTTGATAGGGACATCTATGTTGTGGTCCTTAATTTAAATTTCCTGTCCAGGGGTCCATTGTTCAAAAAACTAGTACACTTCTATCTCTGATTTTTTCCAAAAATTGTCTTCATAATTCAATCTAGCGTCCGTGGAAATTCCAAGAAGAAATCTTCACACACTCTTTCAAAAAATAAATATTTCATACGATGAAATTTGGCAATGTTTGGAAGTTCGCGCGGCGTCACGGCAGCACAAATGGAGTGCTTTTTGCCCGCCATTTGTAATCGATGCGGTAAACCGCCAGGCCGGATCATTCATTTGCTGCTGACCGAGTTCAACCGCTCTCCGTGGGGAAAGGATTCGAGTGTTTTGAGAATTAGTGTCACTGAAGTTCTCACTAGCTGAGTAAAAAGGAGAACGGGAGATACGTTTTGTTGGCGTTATACTCAGAGAGTCGAAAACGCCTTCCTTTTCGACTGATACCGCATGCACAACAAAGGTATTCAAATCCCAAGCAGCGGGAAAATACATCCAATTTTTGGTGCCATAACCAAGAGAATTGAAAACGCCTTCAATTACAACTGATACCGCATGCACGACATAAGTGTTAAAATAGTTAGCGCTTTTGCGCCTGGCAGTAGCCTATCAAAGAAAATCATCCAAGAGTAATGCTGTACGTCTAATTTTTTCTCCTTCTCTACACTGTCTTTGAGACTCGATTTTCATTTTATTGAAAAGTTCGTTTTTCTGTCGCTAACATAGTAAGACAAACTAATTTTGAATTGTTGCAGTGTAAATTGCTATTTTAATGTTTGTAAGGAAACAGTTTCATAGAGAGGGAACATGATCCATTACGTTAGCAGGCCTCAACCTAAAATGCCCTAATCTTAACATTTTACGAAAATCTACAAAAAGAAGACTCCCAAATGTCTACCCAGTAGACAACATTTTTACAGACTTATTTTATTGGTAGCCTTTAAAGAAGTACACGTTACTTTGTGCGTACTTAATGTCAGCAGACATAAATATCTGAAACATTATTTTATCAGATATAATGTGTGTAGACAAAATGGACCACATTTTGCAATCAGGAAATACAATTTCTTGCTCATCTTCGGAGAGACTTGTTCTCTTTCCGGAGAGAAAAGTTTTCTATTAAGAGAGAATAGCTGTCTCTCCGGAGAGAATAGTTTTTTCTTCAGAGAGAATAGCTTATCTTTCGGAGAGAAAATTATTCTCTCAGGTGAGAACAGTTGTCTCTCAGGGGAGAGAATTTGTTTGTTTCTCAGGAGAGATAATTTGTCTCTCAGGGGAGAAAAGTGGGGCCTCAGGAGACACAAGTTCTCCCTATCGGGAGACAATTTGTCCCTCAAGAGACACATGTTGTCTTCTCTTCGGAGGGAAGAGTTTTGTTTTTTTACAGATGAGCCAGAAATCATAGTTTCTAATCGCAAAATGTAGTCCAAATAGCAGTAGCCAATAAAAATTATACTTTTTGTTGGTAGACGAAAACACTTGAAACCTTTTTAGGGGGTCTATAAAATGGACCACATTTAATTGCAATTAGGAACTACAATATCAGGCTCATCCATAAGAGCACCTACATGCATAGGAAAATTTATGGCACATATGATGTTTCTAAATTGAGCCAGAAATTGCAGTTCCAAATTGAAAAATGAAGTCCAAATATACTCTTTCTGAGCGGCATAGATTTCATGTACTTAGAGAGAGAAGGTGGGCGTTCTTTTTTTGCAAGGGCGCGAGAACACTGGAGTCAGCTAGAGTACCTTTATAGACAGAGTATGGCCATTTCTGTTCCGGTTTTTCATTGGTCGCGTGAAAATAGGCTGACACGATGTTCTTACGGCCGTAAATAAACAAACAAGATGGCTGTCATCAGCAAGCAAGATTGAGGTTATGCACATCTTACATCCTCCTGTGATAAAGATGAAAGGCTATTCAACAATATTTTCATGTATTTTTCGTATGTTATTCGTAGATATGCTAGTTTAAATTGTTACTGCCGTATAATTGAAATTCTTGTCAAATTTAGCTTCTTATCGATGTTACGATGAGCCGCCATCTTGTTTGTTTATTTACGGTCGTAAGAGCATCATGAAGCCTAAAAACTCGTTAACCAGTCAGAAAGCGGCACAGTTTTCCTGTAGTAAAAAGATACGAATGGCCATACTCTGTCTATAAAGGTACTCTAGAGTCAGCGCTTGTTACTCAAGATTCAACACGGAGGAACTATCCTCTCCGGCTGTTGGAGATGACTAGAGTCGTGTCAAGACGAGACCGAGCACCAAGTACTCTGACATGGGTGGTATGGAGGAAGGAGCAACTAGTGGGAAAAGAGGTTGTTGGGGTGGCTAATGGCAGGAATCGCCCTTGTTCCTGCGTCGCCGACGCCGCTTTCCGCTCGAAACGACCTCTCGACAGCGCGTATTTGTTGCGTTCGTGTTCGCGCTGACAAGCGTCCAAAGTGCAACCGTTCACTCACTGACGTCACCAGCAACTCTCTGGAGAGCCGCGTTTTTCATAGAGCTCGCAGGGCCGTATTTATAGTCGTAATCGAAATGGCTTCGCTCCTGAGGGAAGTCTCGCAATACTGCTGTGCTAAGGAACAACGCCGTATGAGCCTACAGGCGTTGCCAGATTTCCTATACTGAAAGCGGTATTTACAGGAAAATTTTTGAATATTTTTTATTCCAATTTTCAGATCATTTTGTTCACGATTTGATCTAAAATATCTGAATATTTTACGGAAATATATGCATAAATTCTCTCAAAAATACATGTTTTATTCGGAGAAACTTGGCAACTCTGGGATGCTCATGCGGCGTTTTTCCTTAGCACGACAGAATAATGATTAAGGGAAGTTTAAGGGATGCATTTAACGCAGCATCATAAAAAGGATTCTTTTCAAGGAACATCAATTTGACTTTGGCAATAAATATTCATTAAGAGATTAGGATGATTTACCTCTTCAAAATTGAGAAACTCGAAAAAAAATACATAGTAAGTTTTGCAAATTTTAATTCAAGACACTTTTTTCAAAATTTTAGAAATTGACTTTGCAATGGAATATTATTCTCTAGAGGTGTACGCATCCTTTACTGAGCGAATCTAAAAAAAAATGGTTTTCAAACGTCTTTTGTAACATTTTTTATCTGCGTCAGTGAAATAAGGACATAAGTTCCGAGCCACCTCTTTCACAGAGCATGGTGCTTCCTCTTAATAAAAACCATGAGTAAGGGCATAAACTATGATTTTTAATGTTGTCTTCGAACCCTCAGGAGATTAAACCGTCATTGAACTTCTGAATGTGGCACTGATTGTGGCAGCATTAAGCAATTTTGTGGGATAAGGGTGTATCTGTCCAAAAAAAAATAATATATTTTGTCTCCTGTCAATTTCTTCGATCCTGCTCGAATGACCAATTGACCGTGTTCTTGGAAGTACAGATGGGACATGGCATATTATGGTTAAATTTTTCAAACATGAATATGAAGAACTGTTAAAAAAATCAACTTTTTCTTGTAAAAGCTGACCTTTGCTCTTGCCGTTTACGCCCTCTCTGTAATAAACTGTTCAACTATCACCAAAGACATGCGCGATTTTTGTGTTCTTACATTACCATCTTCTATCGAGAGAATATCACAATCCGCTGACTCTTCTTCAGTGAACTGAGTCGAAGTGATTACTGTCAAACAATATATTTTATCGTTTATTTTCATTTGTCCGGTAGACGAACGATTACGATCTCTCTTCGAGCAATCAGTTTTTCGTCTCCTGTATTCACTCCTGTTCCGTCAACTTTTTTTTCAGTGAACTGAACAGAGTCGAAATGATCATAAAATCTGTTTCATTTGTCGCAAAGATATACCCTTACGATCCATTCCTTTAAATAAGCAGTCTTTCTTTACTTACGAATCATCTGTTTCTTTGTATATTTTTTATTGGTCAGAGAGATGAACAATTGCGATCTTTTACTATCTCTCTCTGCGAGTAAGCAGTTTTCTTCGCCTCCTGAATTCACTTTTGGTCCGTTGGCTCTCGGCTGATTTAGTGTGTCTCGCGAGGGACGGAATAAATTCGGAACTCTTCCGACATAAGGACATATCTCCATATCCATATGAGCCCCGGAAAGTACGGTGTTATACGGAGAACAGGGCTCACGTGGCAATCGAGATACGAGCTTTTGTCAGAGGAGCGACGAATTGAAAGGCCGGTAACGAGGATTTCCAGCGGAACGTCTTCAATATGCTCCCGAAATTAAGTTATAAACAGGTCGACGGTAGCGCTAAAGCGCTTAAAGCTAAATTAAAGCGGGGCGTTTTACAAAGTCCGAATCGCGAGGATATTGCACGGTGAAGAAGTCATTTATGAGCCCTAAATTTGGCCAATTCCACGGAAACGCCATGTGCTCGTTAACACCCTTTTTACAGCTTTTAATTTTCCCGTTAACACTCTGTTGCCGCTCCTGTTTATTCAGCGCCCCTATCGAACTCGAATATTCGCGAATGGATTTGGTTAAGTTCTTTACTTACTGCCAAACTCCGTCACAATAAAACAAAATGTCCTCCGGAAGAGGGTGCGCTTACAAAATTTGATTTTCATGCTGGCATGCGATGACGGCCACATCCGAAATTCTTGACCCACCTCCGAAGGTATGCCAAAAAGTGGATGGATATTTGAACATTGGCCAAAATTTATTGAGCGACTGAGTTACAACCATAGGTCACTTACCCTACTTTAACGTCACGTTTTCACCCTTCCCGTGGGTAAAATGATATTTTTCCGGAGACCTGGCACACATACGTGAAAAGCTAGAGTATATCATTAAACGTGAACGGGTCAGCGATCAAATCGAACGCAATAAACGTTGTAAGCTCAGTAAAATCGCACAAGAGCGAATCGTCGGTCCTGGAGAGGGAGAGCGCTGCCACGACATCACTTTTTCTCTCCGTCGCCCCGCGGGAGTATGCAATCCGCATAGCAGCCCCGCGAGCGTATGCAATCCGCAACGCCGCGCAGATCCATCCAGTAGTACTCGTTCTCCGCACGCCTATGCAGTACTCCGGGGAGGTGAAAATAATTTACTATAGCGTGGGTCTTTGTTGCTACTCGAAAGCCAAGCCTCATAAACCGGAAACAACACCTTTGACGTTTAACAACGTCGGTAAAATGACAGTTCTCTAATTTTCCCTCGCCTCGCCGTCTATGGAGGTTTTTTTAATTTCGGCTTCAGCGTTCACGCTCATGCGGAGTAAACAACTGCCGTGGAAGGCAATGTGCGCGGAACAAACATTTTGAATGGCCCAAATGCCGGTACAGATTGCGCCGTGAATGAAGTATTACAAGCTCGTAAAAACTCGGCTTTTTCAAAAGACCAGCAGCTGCGGAGTTTCATCCCTCTCCGCATTCATAGGGTGCGAAGGTGTAATTTTGGAACGGAAGCGACTTTTTCAATTCGGTTACACGAGGCGTCGCCCGTTTAAACACTCTTAGAAGAATCGATATGTATCGAACTATGTCCCCTTACTTGAAATCGATTATTTGTAATGAATTCAAATAGAGGGTAACGAGTTTTGCCAACAGTGACGGCTCTCGCAAGCTAAGTATACAAGACTTCGCCCGTTTGAAAGCTCGTAGAACAATCGATACATATCGAATTATTTTGTCTCGCCTAGAATTGAGTACTTACATTGAATTTAGCGTTAAGTATTTTCGAAAGAAGAAACGCTAGATTTGTGGCCCGAGGTGCATGTAACTTTGTGGTAAAATGGTGTTCGGTCCTCAGTATTTTTCGGGAAAAGCAAACAATTTCAAATCCAGCTCAAATCTTTTACTCCTTTTGAAATTGTCGAAATTTTTCGGCCTTACTCTCCCCACAATATAGCGCGGACTCAGCACTATTTTACCACCTTTTATTTACGAAAATCGTAACTCTTGAAACGCGGAAAAAACTGCATGTGTGAATGGGAAGACACTAACTTCATCATCGGAATCATTCTTCTAAGCTCAGTACTTGAATGTTATTTTGAGTAAAACGTGCAGTTAATCTTATGTAATCGTGCATTCGGGACAATGTACAATGCTAGAAATGCGCCGAGTACTATTTCTGCAGTTTCACCATTTATGAGTTCCCTCTAAGTGTTGAGTTCAATTATATCAAGACGTTTAGGGTCTACAAGACCGAAGTTGGTCGGACTTGGGTTAATTGAAAGTAGATGAAATAAGTAAATGAAAAAATAAAATAAAACCAACTTCGGAATCCACCGAAGACTGTGAGGTTCATTTACATAATGTATATACTTCTTTGAATTTCTAATGCCGCAACAAAAAGTGCGCCTCGCAGACTCAAGGAATGACCTGTCTCACTGCTGCAACTATTCGGAAACTTCTGCATCCGTTTCCATAAATCTCCATTAGCTGTTAGCTCCTCCGAATTGCAGCAAAGGCGCCAGCCTCGGTACTGTTGCTCTTTCATCAACCCCCTCCTTCGTCCAACTTCTCGGTCTCCTTTTGCATCCGCAGTGTAGCATTAGACACTTCAATTTATCATTGTTTGTGACATAGTCAAATGGCTGATGACCCAGATATTATATTTAATTTATGAGTCAATCCTCCAGAGTAGAAGCAGGGATTTCTCTCGGTTTCCGTCTATTATTTGCCGCAAATATCGTTAATACATGTACAAAGAAGATAAATCTGCTCGTTGATTGCAATTTTAATACTCCTGTATTTCTGTATTCGGTCCGTATAGATTCCAAAACATCATCAGGAATGTCAACTACGTTCATTTTTACTAATAAAATTGTCGCAAATTGTTTTTATTTGGCAACGCTGTTACGTATTGAAGGTATATCAGACAAATTTTGCAATTAAAAACCTTAATTTCCAGTCAACTGTAGAAACAACGTTTTTGCCATTAGTTTCCCTATACAGATAAGTGCTTTTACAAAATAATCAGAAATTGTAGTTCCTAATTGCAAAATAAAGTCCCGTCAGTACGACTTGACATGATGTGATGTTTGAATATTAAAAAAGACAACTAAAAATTGCCGATTTAGATCTGAATAAAATAATATTGCTAATCACCGCAGAAAGAAGCCTCCATTTTATTGATTTCTGAACTTTGTTATTTTAATTAGCTTTAAATTTTATTGTACATTCTAATTTCCAACCCATTGTGAAATGACAGCATGCAATGTCAATGATGTAACATGTCTCACTGCCACGAGCAGGAAAGAATTGAAGGGGCAATGGTTTTCTTACGGGAAGGCCGGATGCGACTATTCGTGCTCGAGGGATGACCGTGTTGCATATAAACCTAATTGTAGGCGTTTTGGTTTTCTTATTTATGGTGGCTGTAGCTGTTACCGCGTCTGTGTTGCGTGCACAGTCGTGTTGACGATGACAAACCTTGGAATTCCGGTTAGCTGTGCGGAGTAACATTGAGAAACTCCCCCCCCCCCACACACACACACACACACCCCACCCTTCCGTAGTAGGATTTGTGGCCGTGCTTGGTAAATAAGCATGCTTCCTCTAAATTTTTGAATCATGGCTCAGGTTTTCCGTTGCAACAGAGCTCACGTCGTAGGTTAGACGGTGGTTAAACGGTGGGACCTCTGTAGCCTGATGCATCTAATTACTCTAATGTATTTAATTAATTAATTTAATTATTTTATGTGTGCTTTCTGTTCCAGGTGAGTACTTGCTTTATGTTTATCGCATCTCCCTGAACTCCAGTTCGACTTGCTTGCATCGTCTGCCGTGAGTATGAAGAAACAAAATTGAATTCTACCGTGCGCCGTTTTTAAAGCTTGTTCCGTTTTCATATTTCTATCGTAGAGGAAGCTCTGGAGTTGCGTGCACCCATTTTCTAGACTTTTGAATCGTCATGATTCGAAACTACATTGAATTATTTCTGCAGATGCACTTGTTATACCTATCCGCGAACATGTGTCCCTGGTAACGGTTGAATTAGAGTGAAACTGTGTTTATGCGAAATACTCAATTAATTTACCCCTATGAAATTGTTCATCTATACGGTTCGCGGTTTTAAATACGTCACGATTACAGCACTTAAATATCATTAAATATACATATTCGTTTATCTCTGTACCTTACCAATGGTTATTTTTAATTTAAATATATTTAAGTGCTGCAGCATGATTGTTAAAATTGTGTGTTTGTCGGGTAGGCGTAGATGACTTAGGTTGGATGGCGGAGCGTCTATGTCTTATCGCTGCTTTATCGTAATTCGTGCGCCTTTGTCAGTCGGAATGGACGACATACTGTCGGAAACAAAACAATATTGCCTTTAGCTTGTCGAGAATTCCACCCGACATAGGCACGACAAAGCAGCGGTAAGACACAGCCAACCAATCTCGCTCCGCCTTTTAACCTATGTCATTTTTGTCTATCTATGTCTATGTCTATCTATACAATCACGAAATTTCAACGATCAGGCTGCTGTTTCATTAGTGCAGCAGAATCGATTATTACTGTGTTCGTCGCGAGCACCCTTTTTATTGATCATTTTCCATAGGTTTGAATAGCAGATCAATCGATTGATCGCAAAGTTCACTGCTTTGCTACTGAAAAAAAGTTTGAATCGACAAAAAGTTTGAAAGTTCGATTGTATGAACTGGAATGTTCCGAATCGAAGTTAATCGAAAAGTGTTTCGGAATATTTCCCTCTCTCTCGCGGCAGGTAGTCCGGCCCATAGGAGGATCCTTGCCGTCGAGGGCAAACTTATCTGAAGCAATCTCGAGCGCCGACTCTAAAAGCCAAACATGGACAAAAAACTTTACGGAAAAATTGAAACGGCAGAGCCAAAATCTGGGACAATATTCTGCATGACTATCACGTCCGACTGCACAACTCGATTCATTATCCAGTTTTCGAGCCGCCCTTTCTTTTGTTTTCAGGTAGCATTGAGATCAAGTTGATTTGGCGGTTTCTTTCAAATGCCATGATTCGAATACAGTATCTCCCACCTCTCGCAGAGGCCATGCAATTCATTGTACAAGGAATAAAATCGGAATTTTAAGTTGTAAAGAGAGTCAAATTGTGATTTGGAATATTTCTTATAAATAGGTCAATAACGTAGTTGATTTCAGCTCCAAAAATAAGAGTGAAAAACCCTTCATACAATACAGTTAAAAGCGTAAGGAGTAAAGCTTACTGTTGACGTAACACCAAAAAATTTCTCTGTATCGTCCAATTTTTAGATTCTTTTTCCCACCTATTTGAGCGAGTTTACAAAAATTCTTCTTTGTACGTCTTTTCTTAAAATTTAAAAATCTGCCTCCATGGAAAAAGGGCGTAAGTGCCGAGCCACCTATCCTTGCACTAGATGCTTCCTAATGATGAAAATTATGAGTGAAGGCACATACTTTGATTTCTATAATTGTCGTCGATCACGCCTGCTGTTTGACTGCCAAAATACTGCTAAAAATAGCAGTAAGCAGTTCTGTCGAAGAAGCGCTCATACGCCACAATTTTAATTTTTTTTTTTTTTTTTTCTTGACCAATTTCTCGTTCTCTCCTCCTTTTCTTTCTCATCGCCATGGCATGGCTTGCAGAACATTCGTAATTTTTTGAGCAAAGATAAAGGAAATTTTTGTACAATTGTCGGAGAGATCAAGTCTTTTCATGTCCTCTCGAAACTTGGCTCTTGGCGGTTACATTCTTCCTCAACTTTTTTTTTCCTTTGACCTTTGCCTGCACCACGTTTAGGAGGTGCTCTTCTTTAGTGCGGGGGAGAAGCCTCTGATTAACTCATAAGAGTTTTTTTGCGAATTAGATCTTAAAGACCTCTAGGCTCAAATTACCCGTTCATCTACGGCGCGATATGTCGAAACCGCTCGAAAGCCTCATTTCGGGAGATCCTTTTTTTCACGCTGTGCAATGGTCCAGCTCGAAAGAAACGAAGACTTAAACGGCACAAAGCTCAATGAAGAATCTAAAGGCATTTTCAGGGCATTTGGGTTGTGTACGGGGGCGATACACCTTTGAGCTCGGCGCAAGGTTGCCAAGTTGGCCGATAGAGTGTTGATATTTTATGTAGCTTCAATATGAGAAAAAGTGTTGATTTTCCAGCACTGTCTGGCTACACTCGCTCGGCGGTGAGGTCCGGGCGCTCGCGATGGACAGGCTAGAAACACATTAATCTTAGTCATTTCTCCCGTCTAATGAGTGACTGGAGAAACCCTCGCCCCCTCGCCCTGCCCCCGTCGAAGGGAGCGACGCAACCCGCGGCACGCAGCACAGGACATGAGTTGATCGCGTACAGACAGCTGACCCGGCTAAATCCTCTGCTCACCTCCCGCAGTTCACCTTCGCGAGGTCGTTTCTGCCGAATTCGCCGCCATGTTGCCGAACCAGGTCCAAAACATGAAGGGATTCGAATAATCGAGTATCGATATTGTCCCATTTGAAGCTGTAGTAAAGAATCGATTATTAAGGTATTCGTTGTGTACACCCTGTTTATCGATCAGTTTCTATAGGTCTAAATGGTTAGATCAGTCGATATATCGCAAAGCACTGGTCGAAGACACGAATGAAATTGACCTTGAAACCCGAGCACGAAAGCGAAACCCGATCGAAAAGCGACAGAGATTAAGATAATTTTGTGTCAGAACAACATACGCTATATCGCATCGATTAGTTCCAGGATTTCAGCTACTTGTCATTTTAATCGAATTTTGAAATCGCATTTTTGCTGTCACGAGACTATAGAATTCACCTATCAAATTCGACCGACAACTTCAACATAATGCACGCAGGGGTTTTATAAAGGAAAATGCCGCATTTGAGAGCAGTTTTGATATCAGTTTCGAATGCTGTATTTCCCATTTAAAAAAATTGTGCCTTAATTGCGTTGAATTTGTTTGTCAATGCTGTATCATCTACATCAGGGTAACCTAGAATCAAAGTGGGTACTCGCATTTCCATCTTGCGCGGAGAAGCAATCGACCAATCAGAAAATGGACTATAACGCATTCTGTGATCGCCGTGTAAAATAGCATTGGAGGTGGAGAATCAATCGTGTTTTACGTAAAATTCTGGTGAGGAAACTCGTATCAGATTGCTTAAATTCGTACCTTGTCTAGTAATCCATTCCCTTAAAACGTGTGTCGGAAATTTGGCAACCCGGGATGAGCCGCGAACTCCGAGGGCGGATCGCTTGCGTTGTTTTTGTTGCGGGCAGGCGTTTGGAGTATTGCCGGTTGCGGTTCGGGAACCGGCGGGCGCTTTAAGGGGGTTTTTGCATATTGCAAGTTTCCGACGTCGCTGTCCAGGCCTCCTATCAGCCGTTTGTCGTCCAACTAGCTCGTATTTTGGTCGCTCATGAATACTCTGTTTAATTACACAACTTTACGCCGGCTCCTCTTCATTTTATCAACCTCCGTCCGCGGTTGCCTTCCAGTGCAGTGGCGTGGCGTGCTTTGCGATATATCGATTGTTATGCCATTTACACCTATGGAATTGGATCGATAAACAGGGCGTTCGCAGCGCACACCTTAATAATCGATTATTTACCACAGGTTTAAATGGCAGAACAATCGATACATCGCAATTCACCCCACGCCACTGTTCCAGTGGCACCCCCAAGGAATTCATACACCCCTACGATTAGCACTTTTGTCTAATTTAACTTTCGGCTACCAGACTGGGCGAATTGCAAGCAGCATAGAACATGTTTTCTCATCATGATTTCATGTAGAACATGTTGAAGGCCGTATTAGTAGTTCAGCTTCTTTCCCTAGAGAGAACTTGGGTCATGCTCATAGTCGTTCCTTGATCAGTTCCACTCCTCAGGAGGACCCGTATGGTGTAGACTTTTATTCAGGGAGGATGAAGGGAGCCTCAAACATAGCACTATAAAAGAAACAAGTTTTGCGAACTTTGAGTAAAAGGATGTGTCCCATTAAGGATGGTATTTTGGCCCTAACTTTAGTCGAAAATGGAAACAGCTCAGAATATTATCATGTATGGTCAAATCGACTCTTAATCATCTACCTTGTGAGAACTTGTCCTTACTTGAGGTGTTTTTGAAAGGTTTTTGCCTGATTTACCAGCGCAAAGTAGTGAAGTTTTGCAGTTTCCTCGAACAATTGCTCATTTTCGGTCCTAAATTAGAATGTTTATGTATGAGCACAAGCGATTCCCACTTCGAATATGTTAATTTTTAGCACACCCATTACAACATATTATTCAAAGGAGAAAGTGGTAGTCGCTTGTGCCACAAGCACAAGCGACTACCACTGCTGCTATCACGCGCTGTGTGTGGTGTCGCTGTGTGTATCGATACAATCTCAGCCGTTTGATGTATCGAATACAATCTATAGCGAATCTACTATTACAGCTCGTTGACTATTACTATATATCGTGACTTTGGAATGGTGGTAACGGTGGCACCCACCCAGCACCAATTTCCAAAGTTTAACCTCAAATCTTTCCCAACCAATTGAGCTCGACCGCGGCGTTTATGTTCGACCGATCAACAACGAAAATACGCTTAAGTGTACCTTTTTCCTCCTTTTTTCGCCCCGAGAGATTCCCCGTCGATTTTTTCAGCTGCGCTAACCGGAGAGATGAGGTTAGAAGCGAGCTCCGGCACTCCCAATCAGAAACCGCGTAACTGCAGTACGATACCAACGTGGAGTCCGCGGTTTTCGCGGTCACCGATAACATCCATTATGGAGACGGGACGCTGCTCCAATGGACCCGATCAAACTCGCTCCCGCTGCGACTGACCGGGGAAACATTACGGCAAGCTTGATTCCTGAAATCCCCCCAACACC
>NW_017547103.1:5299604-5335576 GCF_001854935.1 Bemisia tabaci | reverse complement strand
TCGGCTCCCGAAGCCGGGACTCAAACCGAGCCTTCTCATCTATTATGCACGATTCCCAAACACACTCGACACACGGTAAGGAGAAAAATTGGAATTATGTCGGTGAGAACGAGGAACTTTTGAAAAAGTGCCCCGGCTAGCTCCGAGTATTCTGAGCGGAATCTTTCCTCGGGAAACTCAAATGCAATGCCGTGGCGTGAATTACGATGTATCGATTGTTATGCCATTTAAACCTATGGAAAAGGATCGATAAATAGGGTGTTTGCAGCGAACACCTTAATGATCGATTCTTTACCATAGGTTTAAATGGCACAACAATCGATATCTCGCAATTCCCGCCACGCCACTGCTCAAATGCATGTTTACTATAATGTGTACGACGGTGGCGTGGCGTGCTTGCGATATATCGACTGATATGCCGTTTAAACCTATGGGAAAGGATCGATAAACAAGGCGTTCGCAACGAAAACCTTAATGATCGATTCTTCACTATAGTTTCGAATGGGGAAATATCGATAGTCGATCATTCACGCCTCGCCACTGGTGTGCAATTCGTCGTTCCTGGAGTGAGAGTGCCTGTATCGGGAGAGTGCGGACATGTCGTTAATTTTGAGGTTAGGTCATGGAGTTTTTGAACCCAAAAGGGCAGCCAACCTGCGGACTGATTATTGAAATGGGTGGTTCCTATAGACAAAGGGAGAAAATGATAGACTAACTGTCGGGTCTCTCGTTGGTTGCCGTTAGTTAGTCGATTACCTATACCTCCTTTGTCCATTAAAACCAACCGCTTCCACCAATAGGATCTCTCCATATCTATTTTGCCTCCTTTGTCTATAGCTTTGTCTATCGATTTCAATAATCGGCCTGCTGTGCACTTTAATTATTCAGAGTGATTTATTATTAAAATTGTTAAGTCCGTTTGTTTTTGTATTGTTTTTGAATCACGTTCCGATGTTGCCAAATTTCCTTTTGCGAATTGCATGCTTACAAACTGAGATAATCTTGAGCGTTCCTGACTGAAAATTTCACTGATTTTTCTTCTGATCCTCGTGGAAAAATCAGAAACATCTTGGATAAATATTAAAATGAACACCATAGGTCCGATTTGGTTTAAAATGTGTATGCATTATTTTATCCTGTATGTTCATGGATAGTTTCTTTTCCCTCCAGCATCAATTTTGAGATTTTGTGGACAGAAATCCCCATTCTGTGGTCGGTTACATTTACAGTCTTAATCCAGGTTCACGTCCGAACAGACCACAATCGAAAACTGCAAACTTGAAACCAAGTGGAAAGAGGAGGAAGAGGAGAAAGAAAGGAAAGGGGCGGAGAGTCGTCACCAGTGGAAGAGACTAAATGCAGAGTCACCAAGAATAATAAATGACTGTACACAGAGGAACAGAGACGGGTGGATCCGGACAGAAAGGAGAGAGAGCGAGAGCGACAACGCGAGAATTTAGTCAAGAAAGCAGCTTTAAAGTTAAGAAGTCCAGGAGGAAGCAGGGGTTTCGCCGTCTTGGAGAGCTGTTTAGTCGAACATCATTTTTCAAAAATGGAATGAAGGTATCGCTAATGCATATTAATCACTGAAAGAGAAATGACAATATTTTCAGGGATAGCTCGTCTCTGAAACTTAGATAAGGACCTCGATCTTCGAAATTGTGACAACAGGCCAATTGCCAAGATTTGCAAACTTTAGATTACTCTTTTACCCTTTAAAGTCTATGCGCTCGACGGATGTCCAACTAAAATTTTCAAGAATAATTCTTCGACTGGTTTCTAACGTCTGAAACTAAGTAATGAACTACTAGACAAGTTACAAATTAAACATTCTAATACATGTTTTCTTTTCAAAATTTCAAGTAGAGCCTGAGTTGTACAACGGAAATAAAGGCAAAAAAGAATGAACAGTGCGCATTTTAGGTGCATTCGGTGATTCAGGCTTTGACTTAAGCTCGGGAGACGCTCATAAAATCACCGGGTCTTTAAAATCTTACAACACAAACTGAACAATTTAAAAGTTTGAGAAATGTCTGCTTTAAAGTATCTCAGTACTGATTTTGTCACAAGAGAAAGCTGCATTAGTTTTCAGGACGGTTCTGCGAGCGAGGATTCATTGCCCCTTCAACGTGAGACTCAGTTTCAATACGATTCCGTGATACCACTATTCGAACGCCTCGACAGTCATTTTGTGTAAGCAACCAATTGAAGGCGAATCGTTGATCCGCGCGGTGCGCTCATGAACGCTCGCTCGCTCGTGTCTCATTTTTCTCTTGCTCAACTACTCGACCGTTAATGATGTGATTGCACGTGATTGGATTAGAAACTGAAGACCGCCTGGTTCATTGAATCGTTCCGAAATAACATCATTTATTAATAATGAAGGAACTGCATCTCAGTGTTTTATAATGCATATCAGTAACGGTCATTTTAGCTAATCACCATGGACCACTAGACAAGGCGCATTGAAGCATCATCATGGTATAAGTTTTCTAATCAAAATTTTGCGTAAAATACGATTTTTGTAGTGAAAATCACTGAAAATTACTTCGAATAAAGATATTAACGTTTTTCGATGCGTTAATTAAAACTTCCCGCTCATAGAAAATACACCGATTTACTTGAGTTAAATCGCATTGTAAACGTTACCGTAAAAATATTTGCAGTATAATACGCAGTATACCATTTGCAGAAAATATGGTAACTTCAATATAAGCACTCTGGCGCTGTGATTGCAAGCTGTTAATACTTTGGAGGATACAAAGTGGGAAAAGAACACTGCGTATTGAAGAAATGAAGAGAGGCCTGCCAAAACCGCTATAGTGTGCGATTTGATATAAGGAAACTCTTTTTTACAATGAGCGGAAACTTCATATTTTTCGTAAACAATGCCAAATGAACATGTTAACATTAACATATAATAATAAAAAGAAAACACTTTAAAAAATTACAAATTATACCTATCACAAATATAAAACATTTGGAGTTGATTCCCATAGTAAATTGTTGTCGTTGTGCAAATCATAATCCACGTGAAATTTTGAAGAGAGACCATGAATCAGAATTCTTAAATTCATACCGTGCCTAGTAATTTATGAGGTAGTGTGTAGTTAAATATAGCGGCTCGTAGATGTACATTTTCCAAGCCTTTAAAGGAGTCGTGGTTCTTCACTTAACCCTGCATCAAATGATAATACTGGTATATAATTCTACTGAAAATTTGTTTAGTTTTAATTTACTCTTAAATTCCTATTTTCATAGGCTGATGAATGGGCGGTAAAGTAGCTACCCTGATAAATTTGATACAATCTGTGGAAAGTTTTGTTTCGTGTAATGTTTCCACGTTTGCTTTGCTTCTATTTGAATTTGAATTTGACACGCCTCAGAGGACCACGGCCAAAATTACAGTCTCACAACTCCATTTTAAAGTTGGCTTGTGCCGCACGTGCGTTATTAAACCCTCACAACTTCCAAACTTCATTTCTCAGAACTAGGATGATGCGGGTAAACGCCTCTGTGCGGAATATGATTCAGTTATAGACATTATTCTCAAAATGTTGGCAAACCACCGCGGTCCCTCGATGCGCTGCACAATTGAGGAACTACATACTACACTTCCATTAACGTTTTTTTCATTTCCATCAGAAAAATATTCACGCCGGAAAAACTTAGTTAAAAAAAATCAATGATTTTATTTATAATATACAATGTGTGTTATCAAGAGAGACTAATTTTTGTGATTGTATTTAAGCTGGGGAAAATGTTTACCTCCAACTTACGAGAATTGCCTCTGAATCGTTTTACCTTACAATTTTCTACAGCTGCTTGAAATTTGTTCGGCCAATGAAAAAGAGAGTCTTTTTTTATTTCAAGACTCGAATCGGAGTCATTGATGTTGTAAGATACTGGAGATGATCAGTCAAAGATCTTGTAAGGTCACAACTTTTTCAGTGAGCAAGTGACACTACAGAGATTTCCCAGTCAAAATCTCAAGATCCAATTTCTCGCCTCAACTCGATCAAAATCGCTCCGCTCAAATTTTCCCGTCCTTGAACTAAGGCCTTTTCCCTACTAAGGTCACAACATTTATAGACAGTAAGTGACACTACAGAGATTTCTCCATCGAAATCTCAAAATCCACTTTCTCACCCCAACTCGATCAAAATCGCTCTGCTCAAATTCTCCCAACCCTGCAATAAGGCCGTATCCATATGAGAGGTCACGTAATCTTTTTGATGCATAAGTGACACTGCAGAGATTTTCCGGTCAAAATCTCAAGATCCAGTTTCTTACCCCAACTCGATCAAAATTTCTCCGCTCAAATTTTGCATCCCTGACTAAGGCCTTTCCTTAAGTGAGGTCACAATTTTTCGGCGAGAAAACTCCGGTCGGGCGGTGACGTCATCGTTGGCTCGGCGTGCGGCCGGAGAACGGTGCCAAGGAGCGCAACAAGGGGCACGGAAGACGACGAGGCGGGCCGGCGGGGGAGGGCTCGAAAAAAGGGTGAAAAAGCGGTGATGTATAATTATTGAGAATAATTTATCTTGTGTGTAGCGCGTATTATACCTGAGTGTATTGTATAGGTGTATATACAGCGGGAAAATGGCAAAGAGGTAGGAAATCAATATGGCGCGTCAGGGCGCATCCCCGTGGCGCAGGCTACCCCTCGCGCCGCCCCCACCCCGCGCTCCGCGTCGAGCAACTCGTGTTCGTCCCTGTGAGCTCGTCCCACCGACGACGCGATCCCTTCCCAAGGATCCGCTCTTTTTTCTCCGTGTTTTGGCTTCCGCAATTTTCCTCAGCCCTCTCAGGGCCCTAATTGTGGTCGCTTCTTAAGCAAATCCTTTCCTTCGGAGGCCTCGTGTGGTTTTAGAAAATCCCTGAGGGGCGTGTTCATGGTCGTCCTTCGACAGCTCCTTTCGTTGAGAGGCCCCAGCTTGTAAACATTGTGATTAAGAGAAGTTTAAAGAAGCCTTCGTTTAGGATCAAAAAGAGAAACATTTTTGCAAACCTCGTGTAAAAATTCAGCAAAATAACATTGAAAATGGATCCTTGCGTTCTCTTCCCCATTTCCTTTTGCGATCTAGGTAAATTTTGACCAGTTTTAAAGCGTCTAAGCAGATTTTTTGAAATTTCTTTCTCCTCCCTCAAGCAAAGTTTCCCCCAGAATTTATCTGAAATGCAAACCGTATTGGATTTTGCGCTCGCTAATATTAAAAAACAGTCTCGAAAATCAAACCTCTTCCCCTGACTCCAGCAGGCTGATTATTGAAATTGATAGACAAAAGGAAAGTCGAGCTATCTTATAAGTGGAAGCGAGTGGTTGGGATGGACAAAGGAGATGTGTATTAGACGGGCACGAGGGACCTTATATTTAGTCCATAATTCTCCTCTTCAGTCAATAAAAAATGCCCGTTTCAACCAAAAAGATCGCTCCATTTTCCTTTTGTCGAAATCATCTATTGCTTTGTCTATCGATTTCAATAATCAGCTTCAAGAGTTCAACCGTAACGATGCCACGTTAGCAACTGGGCAAAAACGCACGATTTCATGGAACTATGTAGAAATGAAACGTCATAAAATTTCTTGAAATGACTTTACTTCTGCAATAGACTTAGAATGTCACGAAACGCGCAGAAAAAGTAAAATCTGCACTTAGAAATTAGACAAAAAATGTATATATCATGAACTAAATAACTTTTTAAATACGATAAAAGAGCCAAAAATGAAAATCAGCAACATCAAGTTTTATTCTACATCTTTGGATTCCCAGGTTATTCCGAGAATCCGACAAAATCAGTATTAAGTTCCGGAACTGAGACAGAAATTCGGAGGCGCGCGTGAAACACGTTAAACACAGTGAAAATCCCAGAAATGAAACCCAACAACATCAATGTTACTCTGCATCTCTGTACTCCCGGGATATTCCGCGAATATGAAAATTCCGGGGCGAGTTCCGGAGCTTCGACGTAGATCCAAAAGCGCGCGTGAAACACGTTAAACACCGTAAAAATACCAAAAATGAAATTCAGCAACGTGAAGTTTTACTCTTCATCTCTGTACTCCCGGGTTATTCCGCAAGTTTGAAAATTCCGGAAAGAGTTCCGGAACTGAGGCGTAAATCCGGAAGCGCGGTCGTGATCGATGCAGCAGCGGACTCGTTCGCGGGAAGGACTCCGCGCCGGAGCCGGAGCCAGATCCGGAACTCGCACATGACTGCCCGACGTGCCCATTTAGTCTAGCTTGAGTGTTGGTCCGTGTCTCACCTGCCAGCACTCGCTCCGACCGCGCACTCCCCCCGCCCTCAGTCTCAAAACTCCCGCCCCGCGAGCCCCCGAATTCGCTCGTCATTTTTAAACCCGGTTCATGTGAGTGCCCCCCAACCCCCCGAGTTTATCCTCTTTGTCTTATTTTTAAACCCTTGCGTTTTTGTTATTATTATTTTTTCCACCCTCTCAGTGCACTCCCATTTTTTCCCTCGGATTTTAATTCATTATCCGTGATTATCTCCTCTGCTCTCATCGTTTTGTTTGCGCCCTTTCTCCGTGTTAGGTTTGATTATTAAGTTCCCGGTTTAAGGGTGGTTTTGAATTCAGGGTGTCGAGTCTGACAGTGAATAGGGCTTGGTGAATAGAACATTTTTCTCAAAAATATTTCCAAATTTGAACATATATCACTTCTATATCATCAGTGCATTTTCATCCGCCAAAACGGCCATCGTTTTGAATAAATAGAACTCAAAAAAGGCTGTTCATACCCAGTGAAACGGTGGTTTACAGTTCAGAGTTTTGAGATTTCGAGTGAGCAGGGCTCGGTAGAATCATTTCCCCCATTTTCCCTAGAAAATCGTCCCTGTTGGTTTGACTCTATCATTTCACTTCTAAGTCTATTTGTCTCAATACTATTTCATGTGAAAGGTCGCCTGAAATGGCCAATGCTTAGGGTTAACAAAGCCTAGAAAAGGGTGGCTGTGACCATTTTAAAATAATTCGATAAAAGCTGGGGGTTAATGGCAAGTTCAACATAAATAGTGACTTTAAAATCAGTTGTGCCACAAATGAAAGTCAAAATCGACCTTTATACCTCGCCTTAATTTTGTTTTTGATGGCTCAAATATGATACTGTGGCCTTAGATGCAAATATGTAGAATTCTCTTCCCCGAACCAAACTATTTTCATTCTACATCCATCATAAGTTTAGTTCAATTTCTTTCCCTTTTTCTTCGTTTAAGACCTCACTCATTCATCTCACGACTCAATTCATCTTATTTATGTTCTATAAATATATTTTTTGGTTAATTTTTCATTTATTTCCTTTCCGTAAATTTGCTGTTGGCGTGCGCAATGATAAAAGTAGGCTCCCTTGATTCAATCGTCAACTTTTGGTTCAGTTTTTGTTGTGAGAAATGTGATCTTAACACAAGGATCTGGTGAGAGTTCTCGCAGGAATATAGTAAAGGTATTTCAACGAAGATGGATTAGCAAGATTAGTTTGTCATCAGTCTTTTTTTCTTCATTTTTAATACATAGCAACTATGAACTTAATGAGCAACAGAAACTTTTTTTCAGACGATAGTACGATTTGCTTGTCGATTGTGATTCAGTTGAAACTTTCCTGAGTGTTCATTGTAGTTCATTGACAGCTCGAGGTTCATCCTAGACACGTTTAAATGAAACTGCCCCGAAACTAAGCTTTATTCCATACATAATTTATCCTAAAATATAAATTAATAACGGAACCAATTTTATATCTTCAGGCTCCGTATGTAGACTCTATCATTACCATTGTGATTATATTCGTTGATTCGCGTTCACAGAGTAAGTGAGATATCAAATAAAGTACACTCTAACCCTTCCCATTGGTAATTTTAATTTAAAGGAAAATTCAGTTCATTCTTGCAAATTGTTCCTCACGATTTTCTCAATAATGAGCAAGAATGAAAAGCAATGTCTTCTTGCCACGGAGAAAAGAAAGTGGAGTAAACTAGTGGCTTTACTACAAATAACTAACTGAACTCGAACTATTCGTAATTAAGTCATCGCGTAGCTGGCAAAGGGGTGTAACTACATTTAAAGTTGAGCCCACAATAACATTAGGTTATGTGGACTAAAAGGCTTATCGTGAAGTTTAGTTACGTCCTTTTATCAGGAGGACGACGGAGTAAACAGAGAAAATTAATGGAGAGCTCACAATTGAACTATCTAGTTAACTTATCCGGGTGAGTTGCTTCGAGGAGATTTAAACTTGTTCATGATTAATAAACAATGCTTGAAGTTAAGAAATAACTTAGAAGAGTAAAAGTTGCTAATCTTGAAGTATGTTTTGAGTGCTCATTAAGAATTTTATGGGCCGAAGGACAATTATTTGAACTTTCTTGCAAAACTGCATTCGTTATTAGAGGTAACTATGGTGCCTAGTCAGCAACCAATACATGTTATGTTACACAGCCCTATGAATAAAAAGTCAAATAAGACGAACAAAATATTTCTCCCCTGTGACCATATAATTTTTAAGGGCATGTGGTTTTATAGAAAAGTACACAATTTATTTATGATTACATGATGAACAAAACTAGGAATGTCAAGGATTGACTTCCATGTGTAAAATGTTATTGGGAATGTCCAAGAAAGTTTGAATTTCATTCCTCACAGTTGGGCAATTTTTTAGATAATCACCGAAATCTTATACAGAGTCAAAGAGACATCATCAAAGGCAGTGGTCAATTTTTAGCCAACAGTCACGGGGAAGCCTACTTGTATATACATCCCTTATTCTCTCTCTGTAGATGGAGAAATCGACTGAATATTGACTTGTGGACTCCCTCATTGTTTAGCATTATGACTTCAAATTTAAGGGTTCTTTTATGACCTTAACGCTGATTAGGACCGCGCTGTAACACAAGGAAATACTTCACTGGCTCATTTTAGAAACATGATGTGTGTCAATTTTATTGTTTAATCGTGTAGTTAGGTCTTTTTTCATGTGAGCCACAAAAATTCTCTCCTTCTTGAGCGATGCAGTCCAATGTAAACATAAATAGTGACACCGTTAAGTTTTTGTAGATACTCAGATGGAGAAACCCCGAAGGGATTCTTTAGTGCCGCCGGAGAAAAGTTGACAGGTTTAACCGTCTCTCCACCGGATTTTGGCGCCAAAAATCAAAGTTGACAACTTTATCTGATCGTTAGAAGATGGTTGGCTCTTTGTCGGCTGGTGCCAAGATCAGCTAGGAAAAAGCTTAATCCATTGACATTTTATCTGTGGCACGTTTCGGTGATTTTTTATCCGACCACTGATTCGAAAACTGAAAAAACTCGAACGTGCTTTGTTTTGTTTTAAATGGACCGCATGTCACAGATGTACTCACCAATCTGTATGACGCTTTTAAAAAAGCACCCATCTGCATGAGGGCACTAACAGCACATATGTCGTATCTAAAATGAACCAAAAGAATTAATTCTTTATCATAGAGTTGAGCCCATCAATATTCTCCTCGCGAATCGGAACTCTTTTCAATCTTTATGTGACGTCATGCAATGACGCGAAATGTCCGCCAAACTCCTATACCTTCTGTGATTACTCGATGTCCCATGGGCCTGAGAGGGGGGGGGGCGCAAATGTGGAAATCGCTCCATGTCCATTTCGAGGCAGTAACTTTGAATGGCTGGCTCGGAGCCAAAACTTGTTGATAGTTGAGCAACTACTACCTAGTTCCGGCGACGGAATTTTCATAATGGTCCCATTTAACTTGGCCTCATTTTGGCACTCGCAATTGCTTAATAAAGTGCCGCTCGGCCGCGCCATCAACGCAAATGACAAAAGGCGTTTTATTGTTTCGCCCGTTGAAGTGGCCGTAATATCTTCTGCTCCCGCAACTCTCCTCTCGATGGTTTCGACTGCTCCCTTTGGAACCCTTAATCGCTCAATCGGTTTCAAGAAAACCCATGAAATCCATCATTAGAGCTTTGAACACTCACTGAACTAGAAATCTCTCATAAGAGAGAATATATGGTCTTTTTTTTCAATTAAACGAATTATTTATTATTTATTTTACATTGTGGAACCATAATTGGACAGAATTATAGCCGAAGGCCTATATAATGTACATGCTAATAGTGTTAGAAGTTCCTATAATATTTACATATTGGTTCCCCCAAGTAGTTTCCCTTTATAGACTTATTTTATAGATTAAGTTACATTTGAAGATCCTCAGTCTTCTATATGTTTATAAGTAATCTTCTTCGTTTTCCTCGGAATTGTCTATTGACTTGTCGTCGAGGGAGGAGGGTTGGGTCGCATCGAGGTTTGGTCCTGTTATATCTTCGGTTTTATTGAGGGCTTGCTGTTTCTGTTTTAGGATGGTGGTTACAAAGTCTTGTATGATTTTCCATATGCTTTTTGATAATGTCATCAGATATACGGTATTCTCTGGTGTTAAAGGTTCTTTCAGTTGATTTTGTAGTTGTAATCTAAGTGGTTGAAATGTATTGCAATGATAGAAGGTGTGTTCTGCATTGTCGATGGATTGAGTGTTGCATAATGGGCAAAAGGGGTTGTCTCTTTTTTTAAATCGGTGTAAATATTGCGCATAGGCACCGTGTCCTGTTAGGAACTGCGAGAATATGGTCTTGGAAGTATCCATTTCTGCGGACTGATGATTGGAATTCGATAGACAAAGCGATCGGAAAAGAAAACGACAGGAAAACGGGGCGATCTGATTGGTGGAAGCGGGCGGTTGCAATGGATAAAGGAGGCAACCAACAAAAATCCACGAGAGGAGAGTTAGTCCAAAATTTTCCCTCTATGTCTGTAACACAACCTTTCCTCCGTTTCCCTTTTGTCTATTGCTTTGTCTATAAATTTCAATAATCATCCAAATTTTCAATAATTATTTTAAAAATTTGCAATAATTTACTCAGTTATTTTAGGCCTTACGGAGCTCTTAGGATCCATACTGGCGGACGTTGCAAGCAGATACTTTGGACGAACTAACCGGTCGGCCTAATTACATTTCACGTTATATTAAAAGACGGTAAAGGGACATGGAGCGATCCTGTTGGTTGAAATGGGTGGTTGCTAGACTGAGTGCGAAAATGATAGATGAATAACTACATGATCTCCTAGGGGTGTCCGTTAGTTACTCTATTACTCCTTAATCCATTGTAATCACAAGTGGCGAGGAGTTAGATGGTCGATTATCGAGATTTTCCAACTTGAGCTGTGGTAAAGAATCGATCATTAAGGTGATCGTTGGGAACACTCTAACCATCGATCCTCATCCATACTGCCTTGCTAAGGAAGAACAACGTATGAACATTCGAGAGTTGCCAAATTTCCGTCGGTAAAATGCTAATTTTTGAGGAAAGTTATGAATATTTTTCCTTTAAACTTTCAGAATCTTTAGGTGAAATTGCGAACAAAATTTCCTGAAAAATTGGAAGGAAAATGTTCATGAGTTTGCCAGGAAAATTGTTGTTTTTCGAAGGAAATTTTTTCAACGCCTGATGGCTCATACGGCGTTCTTCCTTAGCACGGCAGCATAGGTATAAATGATAGATCAATCTATATATCGCAACCCCTTTCCACCAACATAATCGCTTCATGCCCTCTTTGTCTATAGCTTTGTCCATCGATTTTAATAATTATTGGGCTGATTCGGCAACCACGCGGAGGACCCTTATCTCCCGCTCAGTTAGCCCTGTCTCGGCGGCCAGTCAACTAATTTCAGGGAAGAAGCTTACGGCGAGAGTTATTCCGAAAACTTTCTGGAGCGACTCCAAAACTTTTATTTCCACACACGGCCGGTAATTGTCCGGCTCGCACATCATTAATTGTGGGTTGGGCTTACGGCTAATATACAGACCCTCCCCCACCCCACCCCCACCGCGAGCTCCGATTCGTGTAATTAATAACGCCGCAGGCCAGCACGGACGGAGTGTGGCGCAGTATTATCACGCTGGCCGCCGTGTTTATTCTGTCGTCGGATACGACTTCAGGGACAGGAGACAGGACGTTATAAGGTCACCGTCAAAGGCGCACAGTGGGACGAGGAAGGATCCGACATGATCAGAGGTGAATATCGCTAAATCCCCATTTGAACTTGTGGTAAAGAATCGATTATTTACGTGTTTGTTGCGAACACCCTGTTCATCGATACTTTTCCATAGATTTTAATTACAGGTCAAGCGATGTATTGCAATGAACGCCACGCCACTGGACATGATGTGAGACCTTATAAAACTCATACTTTTATCAATACGATACCTAAAGTTAAAAGTGGCTCTGCTCGTTTTTTCATAAAATTAATTTCAAGAATAACCCTTTGAAATTTGTTCGGTGACAATATAATCACTAAAATTGTGTTTCCGCCGATAATTTCATGTTCGATGTCCATAAATGGTTTGTTCCACTGTGAGGCGGTTGCATGATCGTGCCTCTTGTCCGATAGGTAAAGGATTGGGGAGGGGAAAGGACAAAAAGGGTGAAAAAAGGATATCTGCTAAAGCGCATATTGCGGATATTTATTCTGCAGAGGAAGAGTGTTAAAATGTCATCCTCCACGTAAAAGGGTACCTACCTATAAGCCAATGTAGTTCTGAAAAAGGGAGAGAATAAAAACTTGTTGAAATTTTATTTTACCGTGTTCCGGTATCAAAGTTATAAAATTAAAATACAATTTAATTCCCTTTTTCAGTAAATTTTACTGCCTTTAGGAATGTACTTATGTACTTATAGAATGTACATTATTGAGGAAGTAAAGAGTGTTTGGTCAAATGATTGATTTCTTGACCCAACTCGAAGAAATTTTCCCTATGGCGGGGGATTTGGTTAAAAGTAACCCCAAACTGCTAAAATTCGGTTGTTTGTTCTGACTGAGATTCTCACTGTTTCAGTGAGCCAGATCAACGGATTTTAAATGTCTTTGAATGTTTTATCTTGGCCACGGATCCAAACTAACTCGAGAAGAATGTTTGAAATATTATCTCAAACTCAAAGTGCACCAAACTGAGGTGCGCGCAGCGATATCACTATGTTCACTCTGTGTTGGATTCAGTTAGGTCACGCAACTAAATTAACTCCGGAGTGGTGCTTGAAGTATCACTAAAATTGAAGGCGCACCAAGCTGAGGCACGTACCTCTTCAAGCGCACATCCAAATGCGCTGCGATAACGCTGTGTTCAAGCTATGTTAGGTTCGGTTAGGTCACGCAACTAAACTAACTCCGGTGTGGTGCTCGAAGTATCACCAAAATTGAAGGCGCATCAAGCTGAGGCACGCATCTCGACAAGCACACATCCGAATGCGCTGTGATAGCGCTGTGTTCAGGCTATGTTGGGCTCGGTTAGGTCACACATCTAAACTAACTCCTAAGTGGTGCTCGAAGTATCACCAAAATTGAAGGCGCACCAAGCTGAGCAAGAAAAGCACACATCCGAATGCGACAACCGTCTCGACCTCTCGTGTCGTCACATCGGAATGTGCAACACTTGGGCGCTGCGGGAAAAGGGCGGCAACAGGGATGTCTCGCCGCAGCCGCGGTTGCCATGGTGACGCGAGTGCGAGCGGCGGGCGGGCTCCCTCGAGCAGGATCCAGGCCGACGGATGCCGGGATCCTAACCTAAAAAAACCCTCCCTCCGGCCCTGCCTCCGCGCCTCCACGGCCGGGTAATTGGCTCAGTTATGCCCCGGCCGCGATGCTAGTTTTCCGCGGAAATCTTGGGCGTTTTCCTCGCCGGCGATCGCGTCTTCGACTCGGAACCCGAATCTGAGACTCTTAATTCTGTAAAAACCGCGTCGGTTCCGGTGGTTTTGAATTTGAGTTGGGTGTTTTTTGCGTGGTTAGCGCGGGTGAAATGGGGCAGATACCGATTCCGCTCGGTGCAGTTGCGGCGTTTGTCGTTAGCATTTCCACTTCCTCCTTTTCCCGCCTCGGTCGAATTAGTCGCCTCGACGGTTGCCGGTCGCCGCGGCGAGCTTTCTTCCTGTTCAACGATGCCGGAAAATTGAACCGTTAAGAATGATAAATTACACCGTTTCCGGGCGGTAAAAAAGGCGGGAAAACTCCCGTGAACTTTCCGCGGAGTCAAACTATCGGGTGCGCCTAGAAAAAAGTTCAGTCACAGGAGCTCTAGTACAGTGCCCTGCACCTACCGCACTATTCGATCCACGTAACTCCTCGTTTCCTAGGCGAAAGAACGTATTTTCTCTTCGACGTTGCAAAATTTTGGCTCGTATTTTATGTTTTTCACCAGGGAACTGATGAAACTTTCTAACTAAACATTTCTTCCATTACATGTTCTTCCAATCCTGGACAGAAATTAACAACTATTCAAACTAATACTGATACAGACTTATTTTATTTTTAATAATGAATTATTGGAGTCAATTCGTCGTTTTCCGGACAAAGGAGCATAACTCCATTTTCAGATCGCAAAAGTGACTCAAAAAATTCAAAAACGAAAACGAAAATCTACCCATACAATTTGTGCCCAAAATTATACTGATTGTTGCATGGGATCAGAAAAAAAGTAAATGAACATTCCAGTCAGAAATTCTCCTGGTGAAAAGGCAATTTGTGAGAAGAAATTTGGCAACATTGGAATGTAATTACGTTCTTTCGTATAAGGAACGACGAATTTTGAAACCCTAGAATGCAGATACGTTCCTATGTTTGGGTAAATACGATCTGCGTTATGTTAAACGCATTCTCCGTTCATTCTATCAAACTTTTTGGACTACATTTTGCAAAAGAGGAACTATTATTTCTGACACATTTTCAAAACAACGATTACGTCATTTTTTCCCTATGCAAGTGGGTGTTTTTATAGATGAGCCAGACTTATAGTTCTGCATATCAAAATGCAATCAATTTTTGATATTTGGCTTATTTCAAGAGGTTTTGGTTACATCAAACGAAACGCACACGAAATGGAACACAGTCCTACGGTTCATATGGTCGAATTGTTTTCCTAATTTGCACAGCATCATATGGATACCTTGCGCTGAGAAAAGAAGTTCAGTTGCACCCGGCACGATATGGTCTCTCATGAGGGCCGTTAGATCAACTACACTCAGAACGTATAAAAATACTCTCCCTATATATGTACTCTAACCGGAACCATTAAACATGCATGTGTCGATAGGTCGAACACCGCAAGAATGACATGAACACAAAACCAGTCCAACACTCTCTCCCTCTCCATGAGAACCCCAGTCATGACGAGGTTCCATTCCATCGGAACCGAGTTTATCCGGCATTCATAAGCGTCGAGCGCTGGCGAGCGAGCGGCAGACGGGCGGGCGGGCGGGGAAAGACGCAAACCGTAACTTAGTCCGACGGGCAACATATTTCGGACGGCGTTATCTTAGATCATCTGTCAGTGACCAGATGTAAGAATACTTACCGGGCGACGGCCGGCCAACCCCTCCCGTGCGGAGGGGGCGACGGGGGCGCCCCTTCCCGCACGCCCCTATCCTCGCGCCGGTTCATCCCAGCATCCCCCGTTTCGTGCCCCCCTCCCTCTTCCCTCTCGCCCCCCCCGTTTTCCTCCCGCGCCTTTCGCCTCTCACCCGCTCTAGGCTGTTTTTCTTGCAATAATTTTCCTCCGGCACGCTACTCTTCCTTCCGAGTTCTTCGGACCGAGCCCCCCCCNCGCCGACCTCTCTCCGGTACACTCTCCTTTTCCTGCGCAGCTAAGGCGCGGGACATTATTCGAGACGGGCGCGAGCTCGCTGCAGTGTTTGAAAGCCGGGCTTCGTGTCAAGAGGCCGTGCGACGGATTACGAATTTAACGCCAGAGGCAAAAGAGCTGTTTTGTGTTGAGAGTATGAGCGAACAAGAAAAGTAGATGAATTTAACTAGAATTAGCTATTACATTAGACGTTGCTTAACTTCGTGTTTTTATATGTCTTTCGTCCTGAAGGAAAAAAGTATCTTTGCTTTTTCGGTATAAAGAAGAATCTTTGCTTTTTCGGTATAAAAAAGTATCTTTGCTTTTTTGGTATAAAAAAGTATCCTTGCTTTTTCGGTATAAAAAAGTATCTTTGCTTTTTCGATATAAAAAAGTCATCCACTCATTATAATATTAATCAGTACAGCGTTCTCCAAATTATTTGAGGTATCTACCGAAATAAGCGCTTATATTATATAATCTATCTATACTATAAGCTCCAAGACCTCCTAATTTTGCGAAACTGGTGACGCTTAGTTCCAGCGTTCTACCGGGCCGATTTTCATGATTTTTGCGGCTATCGACGGGCAATTGTCTCTAGATAAGCCAACTCTTTTCAGATTTTCAAAATATGGCCCAGGTTTTTTTATATTACGTGGTAAAGTTGCGAATTCTCCCATTTAAACAATGTAAATTTATACTTTTTGTCATAGTTCGTTTGAGCGTTCTACCGGACCAATTTCCATGATTTTTGCGTAAATCGACAGATAATAGGCCCTAGATGAGCCCGCTGTAATCAGATTTTGGAAAAAGAACCCAGGTTTTTTTAAAATCACGTTATAAAAGTGAGTGAGTTTACAGAATGCTCCGGTACTGCTACCACTATGCGCGGGAGGATGCGCAGTGGTCGAGGAGGTTGCGCAGTAGCTGTGTAGCCTGCGCATCAGCTCTACCCTTATCTACACAAGATTCGCTCTCATGTCCTCACGTTGAGCGGTTGCAAAGTCGTCTAAGACGTCGAATGTGGCCACTTGAAACTCGGTGTGGGTTCGATTCCCGACTCATGAAAACCTTGATTACTACCTGATTATCATTATTCATTGTTTTACTGCAATAATTCATCAAGCAGTCATTCCAAAACGCGTCCTTTTAATTTTAAAGTAATTTTAAGTAAAGTTTAAAATTAAAGTATACCTCATATTGTAATTTTTTAGGGGCAAAATAAAACTAACACTGATAGGAGGGTAAAAATAGGGCCGCGAAGCGGCCCATTGATGGCGCGGAGCGCCTTCAGGGGGTTGGGCCGCGTAGCGGCCAGGGGGCGTACCCCCTAGTATACCCTAGCCAATCAATAGAAATCCCTTCCTTCTCCTCTGCATTCAGTTCACGTTGCCCTTTATTATTGTCGCAATCGTTCATTGCGAAAAATTACTCCTGGGAACAATTTCAACATGACCCTAATTTGCTAAGAAGTCCGGTTCCGTTAAAGTTGCCAATACTTTTGGGACTATGTAAGTGGTAAAACTAGACTTATTTTCTACCAATATGCGGGATTCTTGATTTTGAGGACTTACTCACTATAGATGCCTATGTGCCATATAGTTCTCGTGGAATTCCGTAGTCTCTCAGGCTGCATAAGAATGGAGATTTTCTAAAATTCTAGAGTAGCATTTTCTTATTTCTCCTACATTTTCTGTTAACGAAAAAGAGACAGAAGAAAAGTGGACAGAAAATATTAAAATAAATTATGAGATCGATGAATTTGTTATCATCAATACTGGGATAGTTTTAGTGAAAAATATGCCGAAATGGCATCCGTGCGAGGTTCAACTTTCAAAATTATCAAGAGGAGGGTTGGGCACCCCCCCCCCCCATTCGCAGACCCCTTATGCAGTTCTAAACTCGGTACCCACAATCATGAGGATCTATAACCGCTTATGTCTAGCCGTTTTGCAAAACTCGCTCGTGGCTGACGCGAATCATTCACGATATCACAAATCTATGAGATTACTTTGCGCATTCATGAACTTGTCGGGAATATTTTATTTTCTCCTCCGAGTAAGAAGAGCCTCGACAATCCGATTTGCGGAGGGCAGGAATGAGATTATTGATACATTTTTCAAAGAGGTTTGCACAATAAGTGACGGGAATACCTCTCGGTATGGCTATTAATCCTTTTATACGCATGCCTAGCGCGTCAACGCATTAACCCTCAAACCGCACGGATTGCGGAGGCCTATAATTGAACGTATATAAATCAAAAGAATGCATCTCCAATTCGACTTGAGCTCTGTCATGCATGCGTTCTTATGGATCTCAGGGTTCTCGTCGCAATGGGGATAGTTCCTTTTGATTTAAATACGTCCGATTGAAAACACCAGGTTTGACGGGTCGGCCGCCCCCCTCCGTCGAACCTTATCCGGATTCATTGGTCAATTCGTCCCTTTTGAGGTTGTTAGGGTGAAAGGCAAAGGAATTAGCCACTAATTACATTTCCGATAACGCTCACTGCACACAGCGGGTTAATTGGATTTAAGTCAGTTTTAAATTTTCTACTCGCGGGAGTCTCAGCTCGTATAAACGTCCGATATTCCGCTCTACTGTTACCCTGTTTTGAAAATCCTCGAACTTTTCGTCCTTTGAGACTCCGTTTTTTATTTGTTTCTCGTGTTTCCTTCATCGTTTTCCCGTTGTTTGCCTTTAATTGTTATATGTAGTGAGTTGAGAGATCGGTGGAATTGAATATCCGATCAGTGGCGAAGAGGACATCGATGACCGAAGTATGGAACCACGTATCTCCGTGTGCGACGCTGCAGATTTCCTCGTCATACTTTATTTTTTCTTTAGAAAAATAGTCAATGCAATTTCTAGAGATTTGTCTGCATGTTTCTTCTTTGTTAGCAGAATATTTAGTATAAATCTCAAATTAAAAATTTAGCTTGTTTTTTTTTTCGAAAAAAATATAATAGGAGCTGAAATTTTGAAACCCTATACACTGGAGATGTGTGGTTTCGCACTTTGGCCATCTATTAATATTTAGTTAATTTTACAATTTTTAACTATCTTCGAAGGAGATACCTTAGTTTGCCGGGATAAAATGTCCACTAGAGCGATTTTGTTGGAGATTTGAAAAAATACATTTCAAATTTCGAAGGAAAGCTGTTGATAGTGGTTTAGAGATCTAGACGGGAACAGTTTAGTTAATGTTTTTCGCAGTAAAAGATGCCAAGTTCCATTTTCCTCCCAAAATTTTGAGTCCCTCGCACAACAAATTACAGACTTCAAATTATATTCCTGGCCATACTGTTTTTGAATGGAAATTGCAATCGTCATCAGTTTGGTTTGGTTTGTCATTTTTGGGCCTATTTTGTCCCAAAAGGTTCGTAGCCGACTATGCCTTATATAAATAAACAACGATGCTCTTGTATCAGTAACTCAATTTTCAGTTTTTGTAGGCTAAGGTTTGGTTTTCATATGGATGATCGCATGTTTACAAATTTAGGAGGAGAACAGAGTAAAAGACAGATTAAAGTTTTTTCTAAAATTTGGCAAAATGGGAGCTGTTAATAATAAACTGCCTTCAGAATCGTTTGAAATAACAACTTAGTAGGGCAGCTAAAATTGCCGAACTACCATCAAACAGCATAAGGACTTCTGAGGAGAGAGAGGAATAGAGTAATGAAGCCTATTTAAAGAAGTCACGAAAAGTGAGAGAGGAAAAGAAAATTCAAACTTCCAATTTTCCCTTTTAAGTGAGGGCACGGAAGAAAGGGAAAAAAGACGGGGGAAAAAAAATCTTGATTCTTCCCCTCTGAAGCTCCATTCTTCGTGATATAAAATCGAGAGTAACATAAGAGAAGAGAGCTGACCTGTTAACAGAGGTTCAGGGTAATGGAGGAGTTAATGCCCCCGCCACACCTCGAAAGTCGCCTCTCTGTGTGTAAGTGCTTTTGAGAGGCGCTAAAAAGTTCAGACGCAGCCACGCAGCTCCAAAAACATGAGATTAAGGTTTTCAAGGGGGTAATGCCGAGACTATTGATTTAATGACGGGTTTAGAGAGCGGAGAAACCAACGCGAAAGAGCCATCGTTGTCAAATTTGAGATGATCTAACATTTTTTGTCAATGGACCACTAGAGAAGGTACGAATTTTAGCGATCTGATACATGTTTCTTAACCAAAATTTCACGTAGAAAACGATTCACACAACGAAAATTACGGAAACCAACTCCTAACGAAGATATTAACGTTTTTATTTCACATTGGTTACGAGGAATTTCAACTGCCCGCTCACAAGAAACTTAAAACTCTACGTGAGTCAAATCGCGCACTACAATGGTTTCAGCAAGCTGCTCAATCGAGCAATGTTCATTTCCCACCATATGCTTTTCAAACTATAAGCAATGTGCTATACCTGAGCCAAAGCGTCAAGATTGAGGTTGCCAGATTTTTATATCGCAGAGACTGTCATGATGAACGTTTAGCGCGCCATGTGTATCACGTAGAGTATTGAGTTTTCATGAGCGGGTGCTTTGATATCACGCATCAAGAATCATTAAATATCTTCGTAAGGAGTTGATTTCGGTAATTTTCGTTGTGCGTATCGTGTTCTTTGTGAAATTTTGGACAAGACTTATGTATCAGAATGCTGAAATTCGTACCTTGTCTAGTGGTCCATTGCTCAAAACTAAAGGAAGGAGCAATAATATACCTAACGATGTAATAAAACAGAGGCGTGGCGTGAGTTGCGATGTATCGATTGTTCTGTCATTTAAACCCATAATGCAGAATCGATTATTAAGGTATTCGCTGCGAACACCCTGTTTGTCGATCCTTTTCCATAGGTTTTAATGGCATAACAATCGATACATCGCAAAGCACGCCACGCCACCGGTAGAAAGCGGGTAACAAGGCTAATCCTCACGAATAAAACCGGAACGTTTCGGCTGGAAACTCAGCCTTCCTTAGTTGGATAAAATAGTAAAAAGAAAAATGGTAAAAATTTAAAGTAGCACGTGGCTGTACATTTCAAAGCGAGAATGTCGTTATCAAGAAAAAAGTGTCTAAAAGAAAAAAGTATCACAATCTCAACTAAACTTCTGGCTGATTTTGGCGCCAGACATACAAATAGTTGCACCAGCCAGGAGTATGGTTAAAATCCAACTACTTTTTCGGCTGACTCAACCGTACCTCTGGCTGGTGCAACTACTCTTCTATCCGACGTTAAAATCAGTCAGAAGTATAGTTGAGATAGTAATACTTTTTTCCGTAAATGCATGAAGTCTAAATAAAAAAATTTGTGACTCACTTTCACCTCTTTATTTCAAACGAAACGAAAGTTCGAAAATTTTCATTTTGCCGAGATCTGTAAATTACCCTTCAATAAATAAAAAAAGCTAATGGGTGAATCGTTTAGACTACATTTTTGAATTGGAAATAACTACTTCTGGTACATTTTGCAAAAATCGCTCATGTACTTACTTTAGAATTACTAGATTGATGCTTCCGTGAATGAGCCATAAATAGAGGCTCATTTGCGAATCGCATTCACATTGTAAATGTCTTGTAACATGTTAATGTTTTAAGGAAGAGTCAACAAACATTATTCAATGAAATATTTACTGATTATCCCTCAAAGTATGTGGAATATATTTTGTAAACATTTTAGACAATATTCTTCACTAATTAGTCTCTAAAAAATTAGATAAAATCGGAGATTTCAAGACATCGCAACCTACGCACGTGTTTTGCGACTTTCGTCGTCGAAATTATTTGCAAATAAGCAGGCTAGCTGTAATAATAAAAGCCATTTCTCTCAGGGCACGAGTGATAAATGCAATCGATTATTCGAGCGCGTTTTGTATTTCTTCTATTCACCTCCGCGAAATTCAGCGTTGAGAGTTCACGTTTGCAAATAAAAGGAATCGTGACCGGCGTCTGAGAAATTGGAGTCGCGATTAAAGTTGGCGCCTGACAATTGCATGTCCAATTACAGATAAACTCCCTTTTATCCGGCGACCGAAGAACCGTCGTTCCGTCCTCGCTCGTCTAGAAGTATCGAATTGAAATTGATAGACAAAGCGATAGACAAAGAAGGCAAACAGAAGTGAGGCGATTCTGTAGGGTGAAATACCTGGTTGTCATAGGCTAATGGGGATAACTATGACCCGATTATAGGGTGTCTCGCAGGTTGCCACTAGTTCTGCCGTACTAAGGAAAAACGCCGTATGAACCTCCTGATTTTGACTTATTTTCTTTAAATTAAAAATGAATTTACTGAGAAAATTCTGAATATTTTTCTTCCAATTTTTAGAAAAGTATTGTTCGAAATTGAATCTAAAATATCCGAAAATTGCAAAAACAAGTATGCATAAGTTTCCTTAAAATAAATATTTTGCCAGGGGAAATTTGGCAACAAAAATAGCTCATACGCCGCTCTTCCTTAGCACGGCAGAGCTAGTCCATTTACTTATCCTCTGTGTCCATAGCCACCCGCTTTCACCAATAGGATCGTTCAATTTTCCTTTGGACTTCCTTGTCGATAGTTTCGTCTATAAATTCCAATAACCAGCCCACTGTTTGGACACTGGCTGAACAATACCGAAAAATGTTATCCTCGAATAAGTAAAATATTAAAGGTAAATTGCAGCCACCCGCTTTCACCAATAGGGCCGTTCCATCTTCCTTCCGACTTCCTTGTCGATAGCTTTGTCTATCAATTCCAATTACCAGCCCACTGTTTGGACACCGGCTGAGCAATACCGAAAAATGATATCCTCGAGAAAGTATAATATAAAGGCAAGCGGGTCGTAAGCAAGACGTTTGCCATTAGCCGAGCGTTTGAAATGGTTGATCGTTTTGTTGTTGCACCGTTTGGCAGAGCAGGTCCGCGCTCATAAAATCTGTTGCCGAGAACGAGGTTCGTGGGAGACGCTTAAGCTTTCCATCACGGCTCAGCTTACGGCCTACTAATTCGAAATAATCTTCCCTGGGTGGTTTTAATTCAAGTATTTAAAGAGCGCTCGGGGAAGGCTACACGGACTTTTATCCTCAATGAATGCGAGAGAGGGGCTCGGTCAGCTTTGTATCGCTGAAAAATTGTTGTAACGATGAATGAAAACATTCGCAAATCTCTCGGTCTTTTATGAGTAGTCATTGGATCAATTAATTCTTCGCTCAACTGGTGTAAAGGCGTAACCGTATACTTGGATGAGCGCCACTGCGGCCACTTCGCATTTCTAGGCCTAGCGGCCTATACTTATGCCGGAAGAGAAAACTTAAATGAGTAAATATGAGGGCTTTTATTGAGCACTCTCACCGTTGTAAAGTGAGCTCACGAATCATCATTCATCTCATCTTCAAAGTGGTTCACTTTCCGACCATGTTTTAGAAATCTCATGAAATTGCAATGCATTGAAATTTGCGTTGCCAAATTTCTCTTGACAAAACCTCGAATTTTTTATTAGAAATCGTAAATATTTTTCCCCAGATTTTGTATAGCATTTTGTTCGCTTTTTGATTTGAAGCATCTGAAAATTTCAAGATATTCTGAAATATTCATAACCATCTTCAAAATCTCAAGTATCTTCAGAATCGCAGAACCGAATCTCACGCATGATATTTGTAGTAAAGAAGCAACAATTCCACATTAAAATGTGTTCACTTTCAACATACATCAGTGGGAAATGAGAGAAGATAGTGATTTGACTGCCTTAGTACATCTTTTTCCCGCCATTCCGGCGCGTTTGAAATTCCATCAAGTCTTCGGCATTTTTTAAAGCGGGATAGTCCCGGATTTTGTCCCCAAAAATACTCAATAAATCACCACGTCATCTTCTCACCTGGTCCTTTCAGAATATTAAATAAAAAAACACAAGGCTTAGTGACCTATCCAGCCCCCGAGATCCAATTCCATCGTCGCTTTGGCGGAGGTCGTCCCTCGTCCGAGATCGGAAAAGCCGCCTCACAATACTGCCGTGCTATGGAAAAACGCCGTATGAACCTTCAGGCGTTGTCAAATTTCCTTAGATGAAACGCGAATTCCCTGGTAAACTTATGAGTATTTTCCCTCCAATTTTTCGGATGATTTTGTTCGCAATTTTACCTACAGTTCCTGAAAATTTCAAGGAAAAGTATTCATAACTTTCCTAAAAAACCAGCATTTTAATGAAGGAAATTTGGCAACTCTCGAATGTTCATAGGGCGTTCTTCCTTAGTACGGCAGAATACCACGCAACATTCCTCCGGGTCGCAACAATACAGGGATTCAATTAGCCAGGAACGATCGCAGATAGGAACCGTCTAAGGCGAGGGTGGGCGACCGGGGGGAGGGGGTGGGAACCCGAGCGAATTTGCCTAAGATGGTGTGCTTTTAAGACAGTGCCATTGATTTCCCTGTGGGCCACGACTTAGTGCTAACTTAGCACTGGGCCGCCCGCCGAGCCCTACGCCAGGCTGCTATCTGCTCCCCGCGCGCCGCCGTCGGATCGACCCCCCAGCCCCCCGGAACCGCAGGGGACTCGGGGTTTTTTCCGGAGATCTGGCAGCGGTGGCGTCGTCCAAACGTGCTCTTTCCGCCCCAAGATTATTGCTTTCATAACCGCTTTGAATAACTCACTTGTGTCTCCGGGCCGGGCGTCATGTTGGGCCAGCATGGGACCGTTGCACAGTTGTTGCGCCCTGAGAGGGGGAGCCCGTTGGAATCTGTCCACGAAGATTTCAGCGACCCCTTTTCCCGGATCTCGTAACTTTTGAAATTCGCAAGATTTTTAGAAGCTCTTACAGGCTCTCTGAAGCTTTTCACGTAAGCCCTGTCTTCAGGCGAATTTCCGTGAGTTGGTTTTGGTTAAGTTTTTGACCTACTGCCAACCTCCGTTACAAAAAATCGAGATGGGTCATTGAACCATGAACGAATTTTGACTTGCAAATAAATTTGTCTCTCGGTAAATGACGCCAAGAACACCATGCGGACATGAAAAACGCTATTTAATGTCATGGTCTTGATATTTCTCGGGTCCTCATACTCGCGTAAGGAAATTTCCTCGGAATTTTTCAAAGTATTTCTGGGTCATATTTTGTTTATGAATACCAATTGCACTACAGTATAGCATGGTATGACTTTCAGATATTTCTGGGATATTGCCTTGAAGCTCAGAAATTGGATGGAGCAGAGCTATGGGTACATATTTCTACTGGGAGTTCGGAAAAAATACTCATGTGCAGTAATGTAGGACTACTGCCATATGTTAAATAGGAACGCATCTAAGATTGAAAGATTCTACAACAGAAGCCAGGATGCCAGGAACAAGGAGCCTTGGTAAAAACGACCTTAGATTTCAGTACACTGTAAAGCCACTTAGGTCTTTTTAATCCCTCTAGGGATACGTTTCATTACTTAATGCAGTTTTCGCTTGTGCACACTTTAGCAATACAGACGACCTATTTGCAAAATGCCAATAGCAAAGCGCTCTATTTGTCTAAGACCACCGTCTTGACAAGTGAATACTTATGTGTTCCATTTTCCAAAAAGCTGGAGTATAAAATATCCCAAATTGCGCCTCCATACGACTAAATTTAACGAAAATTCATTCGTGAAATGGATTTGGCTCTTCTTAAGAATACCTAATAGAGATTTGTCCCTTTCTTTTAGTTCTAAATTATTAGCTGGGCATATAAATGCTAAACGGAACTTAGTGCATATGAATTACTTGGAAAAGAGGCTATAGCTATATATACATAGATTTTGCGTATTTCACAGTTCCTTCAGGTTTAATTCATTCGCACACAGTTCCTACCAGCCTAAATATGTCCAGTCGATCGATTAACAATCAAATCGTTCTTAAAATGATCTAAATTCACCTTATGCAGTGTCCTCAGCACTTTAGAGAACGAAGATAAAGTCGATCAATCAATAATTGATAATCATTCTATTTCAGATTTTTTTCTCAACGTCTCCGTGCATCACCCTCAAAGACATAAAGACGGAGCGCTAAAAGCAAAAAATGAAGCTTCTTTTCAATCACCTCTACTATTGGCTAGAGGATTGGCGGCGAAATCGGGACAAGTTTGAAATTCATATGTAGGGCGGGAACTAAATAAAATTGCGGAAACAAAGTATTCTAGGTTGATTTTTGCCCAAATTCACTTACCCACTCATATTTTTTTAACTTTAGGTTAGTTTTAGTCCGTCGTCGACCGATTAATTTCATTTGGGAGTAACGGTCATCTAGGACTGTAACGGCCTGTTTGAACCGGCAGAACCACCATGAGCAAAAGAAAAACTAACTTTATCTGAGATTACTGCCTATTACCGAGCAAAAGTAGGTGTATTATATTAGGACGCAGTCCCAACTTTCTTAATATAATCGTTTTAGGCATTTAAAACACGTTTAAAAGAAGAAATGTGGAAAAATCAAGAGGACAAGTTCAAATCAAATTTCTGTTTGCCGCCATGGATTCCCGCGCTCATTTACACACTCACACAAGCACCCAGCGCCCAACCAGGCTTCATTTTTTCCCCGTGCTTTTAGATACGAGCACTCCGTCTTTATGTCTTTGATCACCCTACGCTGCAGTGCGTAAAGTATTTTCGTACATAACCTCACCGAGGAACATTTTAAAGATATTTCAAACATTTTTTCATTTCTTACACATTGCACAAATATCTGGAGTACTACAGCGTGGTATGATGCTCGGATGAACTGCTGAGAAATGACCTAAAATAGAGAGAATATCAACCGATCGATTGACTATATCGATCCGGACTCCAAAGTGCTGAAGAGCCAGCCCAAGGTGGATTTAGAGAACTTACAAGTAAGATTTGATCGAACATTCATTATTGAATTTATTATTTTTGTGTGTACATTTCCACATATTCAAAAGGTGATTTATTAGCAGAGCACTTAAATATTATCGAATCTTTTTTTTTTCTATCGCTGTATACATACTAGCATGAACTATTAAGTCCATTATGTTTGTCTATACATTACCTACGATACATTTAAGTGCTGATTTATTGACCGGGCGAAGATACTACATCCTTTTTATTGCTTGATCGATTGACTGGACGTATTGATCGTTTTCGACAGTGGTTCGATGTATCGTTTGGTTCAAAACAATAGAACATAACCTCAAACAAAACTTTCAGGATTTCAGTCGGAAAAGCTGAAAATGAGAAAATTCCTAACTATTCCACTTTATGATGCCATTTAGTACTCGTAAGAATAAAAAATCTATCAGATAAACCTTGCTGGAAAAACCCCGTTTCCTCAGATTACTCGATTGACTTTTGAGGCTATGTTTACACGTTGAACCAATCGATATCCATACAATTTCACCTACTTGATGTATCGAAAACGATCTATTAGCCGAATTTTCCCTGGTCATAGAGAGAATAAAGCAGGTCCCTCTCCCCGTTTTCGACACGCTTTTTAAACCGTTTAAGGGACCTCGACGAGAAGGAACCCAACAAAGATCCCTCCTCATCGCGATAGAACGCACGGATAGACACCCGCTTGGCCGCGACGAGCATCATCCCTGAGTCCCCCCATCGCCCCCTTCTCCTTCCCCCCCCTCAAGCATCGTTGCGGACCCGACTTGGCTCAAAGGATGCGAAATTGATACCCGGCGAAGGCGCTCCGCCTCGCCTTTGCCTTTGCGAGCTGTGCATTATTGATGAGACGTCGCACTCATATTGACACCTCCGCTTGTTTCTGACGCCCCATCCATCGGTTACATGCCGGCTCTTATATCGCCGCGCGCCGCGGCCCCGCTGCGTCTGACACCATCTTCCAACGATCAAATTTTCATTGAAATTGATGGAAGTCGGGCGAGCCCCGCGGAGCGGACAAAATTTCACCCGCCGCGACGAGACGCACCGTGGTCAGGGTTTCTCCGAGCTCGAAGAAACTTAAAGCGAACGCAGCGACAAAAAACTTTTTTTTTAAAGCCAAAATAGACCGCGTTAAGTAGGAAAGAACCAAGCCACATCAGCCATCGCCAAAAACCGGGCATTATTTACATGAAAACGGTTGTGCTGATTTTTGTGCAAATTTCAGTTAATTTTCTGCCTAGTACGAAGAAAATTCCTCGATATTTTCAAAGGAGTTCGCACAGCCGTTCTCTTATAAACCGTAGAAAAGTACGTCTTGTCTGCGACGAATGACACACAAACTGTGATACCACTTTACCAGCTCTCGGGATGCTGTTTTGCCTATCTTCTCAATTGAAGGAGTTTTCGACTCGAAGCTAATTTAACGGGCTCCCTTATTTGATGCTTTCAAATCGTGGTTTTCACACGTGAATTTGTATCGAAGCACGGAAGAAGAATATTATGCCAAGTATCTCGTTTTTGTTTTTCTCCTCATCTTTTTTCTCAAAATTAGTAAGATAGAACTGTTATTATGTATACTGCAATTATTTTTCAAAGTTATTAAATGTTCTCTGTCAACACGAATCGTGTGTTTGAGTGATGATTTAATGTATCTTCATGACCGTTTATATCAAGCAGATATTGGCCTTTGAGTCGAGCTTCAAATGCTTTGAATGATTTTTGAGAACAATATTTCTAAACACGAAGGAAATTATTCGACGGATCACAGACAAACTTGCTAAAGGTTGAATTTGATTAAGTTTGAGCGAAGAGTGGTACTTTGTCGCGTAAAGGAGGTAGTAAATTGATCGGATGATTCCAATTTCCCTCATTAATAAATTTATCTCACTCAAAAGTTTTTGGCGAGCCCACCTTACCGGGTCCTATTTTAAGCATTTCTCACTTTTCAGTCGACTTTCATCCAATTTTATATCATTGCGCATCGCCATCACAGATCTTCATAAATCAAATTTCGTTTGCCTAAATATCCTAATTCAAAGTTGTTCTCGATATTTTCTCGATCAGTGAAGTGTTGAAAAAGAAATATAAAAAAGTTGTAAAGTTTTTTGGCTCCAAATTTATGGAAGTTGTGTGTGCCAGTTAATAGCTCAGCGGATTTTCATATCTGGGATGTTCAGTTTAATCAACGGCAGATATTATTCACACGAAAGGTAAGCGCTGAATTTTTACTTATTTCCTCGGTCTGGAAGTTTGGGCAAATCATAAATTGTGCTTGCCAAAGATTCGCCCTCGTTCAGAAGAGCAGCGATGCTGCCATAAAAATGGCTCTTTTACGCAATTGACATTGTCGCTAGAAAATTATGAAATTCAAAAATTGCTTCGCTCTCCATAGCGCCTCTATAATTCTAGGTTTTTTTTTTTTTTTTTTTTTTTACTTGTTGAAGTAAGCCTCAAAGCAGGCGAAAATAACAGTAAAGGACCTTCAAAAATAGACATCTTAAGAATCTAGGATTCTTGCTAATATATTTTGCTCCCTACAATGATCATGAATCAAATAAGGTAGCACTGCGTGTATAATTTGTCTGGAAAATAGCTATATTTAAACTCTAGTCCTTTGACAAGGTAAGTAAAAGTGTTTAAAAATTTCCTGTACTTTTTCAAGTTGAAGCAGGTCTCCTTTCGAAACCTTCACTTCCAGACCTTACAATTTAATTTTAGTTTTAAAATAGAATTAAGATTTCAATTCCATTTGAAATGTTATCTTCTACATTATGAAAAATTCATGACGGAAAGAATCTCAGAAATTCAATTTTCTCGTGATAATTTTTGAATCTGAGTTAGTCGTAGTTAATGGCTGCGATGCAGCGGAGCGCCTGTTTTTGTGAGATAGGCAAGTTTCAATGATATCTGTAATCATACATCATGCAATGCTGCTTAAAGATTTTTAGTTACAACGAGAAGAATCATATTAAAATGACAAAAAAACCTTCGATTTCTGAGATTTTTGCCGAAATTTTGAAACCTGCGTAAAGAATTGAAAAACAAGAGTAACATCATGACTTCCTATGCTGTTGGTGATATTTCGCTTATAAATAATACTGAGATAGCTGCACAGGCGGATCCAGAAATTTGGCAACACCGAATGCCCTCCATTTAAACCAATGTCAAATAATCGATTCTTGTCAGAGCACCTGACCCCTTCAAGAATCGATACATTTCCACAGGTTTAAATGGAGGAAAACAATGTTGCCAATTCGCTGGGTCTGCCAATGGATAGCCGTTGCCTTTCATTACAGCAGACACCGCTCCATTAATATTTTTGGCATATTTTGACGGTGTCAACGAGGGTGGAAGGGAACAATTACGCAAGCACCAAAAACTATTGTGCCTCGAACCTCTCATTGGCCTACGAGTTTTAATGCTTTCAAGTTTTTAGAGCATTGTCTCCCGCCTTAAGCACCCGCTGACAAGGCAGAAACCGCCCGGGGAATCCCTCTTTAAAAAACAAACGATCCGTAGAGATGATCGTCGTAAATGCATCCTTTTCTCATCTCCATCCGCAGCCCAGCGTTACCATCCGGCCCAAAAAAAAACATCAAGACATCTGAGACTCTACAGGATTTCGCTGAAACTCGGCAAAGGGGCCTCAGTTAATGTAAGCTCGAAAAAAGAACTCGGCTAGAAACAATGATAGAAACAGACTCGTCATGGTTGAGTACTCCTCAAGTGGGGGTTTAGGGCTTGGGGGCTGGGGGTCGGAGCCGAGACAAAAGAATAACAACCATTAGCCTCGAGTGAAAGTTCTTAATTATGTAAGATGATCACTTGAACCCACATCCCGAGGCAGACATCGAAAACAGCCTTTGATGACAACGAAAGGTAAACCTCTGTGCAACGTTGTTCTGCGAAATCTCGTCCTGACTTTTTCAGTCGGAAGTTTTGCGTAGTCACCGGCGCTGCGTTCTGTCGGAGGTTCAATTTTTTCCAACTCCGCAAAAAGACCTTCCGAAAATTGGACCTTTTTTCCAGGAATCCACAGATATCCTTGTTCAGATGAAACCCCATGATGAGAACATCTTCAGTTATAGTTTTCATTTCGAGTTCAAACCCGGCTCTGGTGATCTGGCGATGCAAAGTTTACTTTTTCAGCACATAATGAAGCATTTTTTTCTATGCTGAACAATGTCCATTTTTCAGTGGATCACGGAATCGTCAAGTCTATATTTTTTAGCATTGAAAACATGCCTCGTCATGTGCTGAAAAAGTAAACTTTGCAACGCTTATTCGCCAAAACCAGCTTTAAACTAGGAATAAAAATTATGACAGAGGCTGCTCTCATCAAAAGGTTGCGTTTTAACAAGAATATCTCTGGATCTGGATTCCTGAAAGAAGGGCCCATTTTTTGGGAACACTTCTTGACTGTCAATTTTGAGCGAATGTTAAGCTCTATACCGGAGGCTAGTCTTTTACCTTTCATTTTAGCCAAAAATCAATGACATTCCTAGAAACTGTAAAAGATACACCAAAAGCCCTATTTTTGACAGGATTTTTGACAGGATTTTTGAATTTTTCGAATCTGGATTGACTTTTATATTCTCAAATCTTCCTTCCATCGTTTTAAACTTGCTATAAAACTAAATAAGTAGCTATGGCCGAATAAAACATGAAAACGTATCCCGATTTTAATCAACAAGCGGCAACTAAAACCTGCTGTTGCGCATGATGTTTACTCTACGTTTTTCATCTCTTTACAAGTGAATTTTTCAAAATAAGTACCGTTATTGCAGTTTTCTATGAACTGATTTTTTCATTTTCTTAATGTATCATGGTAAATTTACATGTTTCAAAATGTTAGATATAAGTTGTTCACGCTGGCTGTTTCATTCTGAGGATACTTACCGCAATAAGTAGTGCAATTTTATCATCCAGGATCACTATGATGATCAATGTTTCAACTCGGTTTATGGGCAGCTCGCCCGATTCACGGTTCAATTCCATGAATTGAAAAGCGCGCACTGAACCATTCGGTTCGTATAACCGAAGTTTTTCCTCTTCCCCAGCACCTCTTTATGCATGGACGGGCTCTCGAAAAAGGAAAACAAAAAGGAAGAAAACCCAAACAAAAAGTGTTGTCTTAAAGAATTATGGAGCTCATAGAAAATCCAGAGAGCACTTCCGAGCACCTCGGACTTCCGGACAAGATTTTTTCCGGAACGAATGGAAAGTGGACAGCAAAAAGCTAGTACATCACCTCCGGATTACAGGTTATGAGAGTGTCGCCACCCCCTCCCGCCCTTCCCCCTCGACGCTGCGGCTTCCGGCGGAGGAAAGGGTGGCAGGGACGGAGGGGTAGTTATGCTGAGACGGAATGATCAAGGTTGCCAGATCACGCCATTAAACATGGATATCAACAGGGGAACAGTGGTGATTTATTAGGTCAATCTCGCAACTGTGCGATGGCGGCGGGGAACGGGGGGTCTGGCGGGGGAGCTGGCGTTTGTCCAAAGTTAACCTCACACAGCGGACAAGAGAGCTCTTGTTAATAACTAATGGATAAGGTGCATAAATCAATTTAAAGCGTTAGTTATTAGCGTGGGTCGGTATTTAAAATTCGCTCGCGTCTTTTGCAGCGCTGGCCGCCTCGGCTTTTATGCCGAGATTCAGCATTTGCTCGTTCGAAACGTATGTTTTGTCGGGAGCCGTGCTGCCGTTGAAATCGCGAACCTGCCCGGAGATTTTAATGGAGGTATGCGGTTTCTTGGTCGCGGAATCGTTATCTATTATTTGTCCGCATATGAAATGTTTTAAGTACCGTAATGAAACGACCGCATGACAAAAGTAATCTAACTTTACAAACTCTCTGGCTCTTCGCAGATTCGCAACATGTACTAACGCTTAAAAAAAGAGGGACGCTAGTGTATGTACGGAGTTGCGAATTGTGTGGTTTTTTTTAAATTTCAAAAAACTTGATTGAAGCCGGACCACGGTTAGAAATGTTTTTTCACTATTACATAATAACGGATGCATTTTAGACACACCGTGCGACATGTCTTTGAAATGCATACATTATAATGCATTAAACAGTGAATTAACATTTCCAACCGTGGTCCGGCTTCAATCAATTTCTTTGAAACTTTGACAAAAAATATGGCGACGGTCGCGTTCCGCAAATCCGCGTGGCAAAGGTGAACAAGATAGAGCGCCTTCTTTTGTTCGTATTAGCAATTCAAATATCCATCGAGCATAAAGAGTTTCATCAGGGTGTCATTTTTTTAATTAAAATGCCTTCAATTTTTTGTCTATGCAACACGCACATCCAGTAAGCACGAATAGTTACATCTACGCGTTATTACAAACGTTGTATAACACTACTCACAACGCAGTTTCATTAGGGTGTCATTTTTTTAATTAAAATGCCTTCAATTTTTGGTCTATGCAACACGCACATCCAGTAAGCACGAATAGTTACATCTACGTGCTATTACAAACGTTGTATAACACTACTCACAACGCAGTCCATTTAATCCAAAGAAAAACTAACCATAACATATCAACCGCACGTTTGGTATCTTTGTGTTTGACTTGCCATACTAACACATAATGTTGGTTAATTTTTCTTACCATGTACTCTCAACGTCCACTCACTCTATCTGATCAGGGTAACTTACGGAAGAGCCTCGGGTAGTACCGAAGAGTAATGGTTTATGTCTGTGAGGCAGCTTACAATAGGAACAGTGTAGAGGAAAGACAGTAATGTACATAGAATCCGTTTCTGCATCGGAGATGTGGAACATCAGCTATAATCTTTTCCTCGTCCGTTATCCTACAACGGTTTCGAAAAATTAAACGTCCACACATTTTTCGTTTCTTGATGTCCTATTAAACGCTCAGTTTCCAGCTTATCTGCGAAGCGCGTGGGAGATTCCAAGAAGCGTGATGGTGAAAAAAATATTCATGCTCCATAGGAAAAATAAGAAAAAAACCTAACCCCACTCCTCGCTCTGGACTCCTGAGTTAGGAACCTCCCATACTGGCATGCGGCAACGCTAAATTTTCCTCTTTTCCCCCCTGTTTTTCTAGAAAATTTAAGCCAGTTGCAGCTTTATCGTGAGCTGGAATCACGTTTTAGAGCCATCAAAAACGAATTATACCTCGGTTAGCGGTTTGCTCGATTAAGATTTCGTAAACGATAGCTGCCCGGATTCGGTCTTGCCGCAACCGTAAAGTTGCTCCTCTCGCTTTTTTTCACGAGCTCCCCGACACTGTTTGTCTTTTGAGTTTCAGAAAATATGTACTCCGGTCATGTGCGGGTTAAAACTTACCCGTTTGTACGAGTTTTTCTGCAAAAAAAAAATAATTAAAACATAAATAAATAAATAAAACGTCTCCCATCCTCAAAGAGTGCGAGAAAGTAAACAGTCCAGCTTGCTAAAACAATACAAGACATAGAGAGGGGGTCAAATGCTCACTTAATCGGGTCTCTTATACGCAAGGAGAAAGTGGTAGGTTCGAAACCGAAAAATAACGAATTTTCAACTATTAAAGTGCGCACCGTGGTGTACGCGCAATGCGTGAAGTATCCATGCAGTCTTGCAGGCGCTAACATGCAGCCACACTGCGTTCAGGACTCAAAGCATGGATCACCATCGAAAATCATGTTGCAAACAAAAAAATGAGCAACAAAAATGAATCGGTAGTTACCGGCAACCACCTAGGCCGCCTGATGTTACCATTTGCTTGTTTCCGGTGACTAAAAACTGCCCCCAGACGCAGGAAATTTGAAAAAGCGTATTCCAAACTACTCAAATTGCGCAGGAAGGAGTGGATTTCAAACTTTTTCAATGTGACCGTAGTGTTCTTCGTACCATTTCACCGTTAGAAAGTCTATTAACAAGGCTGTATCTCTTGCGTGCAACAGACCTAATTGGACAATGTTTTACAATGAGAAACTGCTAATAAAATGCAATATCTCATGAGCGCGGGCTAAAAATTGAAAATTCTGTTAAAAACTTCCTTTTTCAGAGAGCTTTTCTGTTCGGTGACAGTTTAAAAAAGCAAGCTACTTAAAACTAATGGATGCACTCAAATTTCAAGGAAAAAAGCACGACAGCTAAAAAATTTCACGAAACGGAGGAAATACAAGAGCCCTGTGGCGTTCAGTCAGAAAAACAACGTGTGAACGTTGGTACGTTGCCAAATCTACTCTGGTAAAGACGAATTTCCTGGGAAATGCGTGGAATTTTGTCTTAAAAATATCCGGAGAATTTATTTCGTAGTACATTACAATTCATCTGAAAGCTCAGGGACAAATGCACGCAACCTTTTTTTTCAGAAAGCGATGTTCTATACAAAGGAAATTTGGCAGGATTGGAATGTTCATTCGGTGCTCTTCCGTAGCACGATTCATGCTTCCGGGCTGAGAACCCAGTGCCGACAGTGAATGCAAATAGCCCATACTTAGTGAGCCGTGCTGAGGGAAAACAACGTATGAACCTTTCGACGTTGTCATGTCTCCCGCGATATATCATTGATTTCAGAGGAAAGTAATGGCCATTATGTCCTCTCTCCTCTAAATATTTCCAGATGCTTTCGTTTCACTTTCGAAAGGAAGAATTTTGTCGAGTGTGAAATTGTTTTCTCATTGTTTTTTAAAGGAACTGCAGGACCTTCTCCTCCCCCAGCTCTGGGAAATAAATTGTTTTTTCCTACATGTTGGCAACGGTGCAGCACCTAATCTCATGAAATTGATACGCACCCATAGTTTGATACGTTACAAACTCATTAGTTACGCTGTAGAAAGTCGAAATGGATATTAATTAATTCAGATATCAAATTATGGTTCCATTCCATTTTTTTACGAGATCGGGTGCATTGCCTTTTTCCAATTCAGGAATAGCAATGCATTACCCCACGCTAGGGAAAAGGGAGGGGGGTACAGCCACCATAAAAATAAGTTTTGTGAGAAATTTTACACAAGAAAAGAGTCGATTTTCACCCTTGTGACTCATCCCTGTAGTTTGACGGTTCAACCTTAGAACACTCTGTATAATTTTCCTAAAAATCGGAAGATAAATTTCCCCAATATTCGTGATTTCAAGAGGAAATTTGGCAATTTTCGAAAGCATATACGTCGTTGTTCCCTAGCGTGGCAGCAGCGAGCTGGAAATTGTTTTTCTTTCCGATCCATTTCCGGTGCCCCCGCCTTGCAGTTAATTTTATGCAAGGGTCTGAGAAATATGCAACTGGGTCAAGAAAAAAGGTGCAGGAGCGAGGGCCTGGGGTTGATGTTGGGGGCGATAAGGGGGAGGGGGAGGGGCGAGGCGAAACAAAACAATTGTCGGTGGCGACGGAGTGCGAGATGGAAATGTTGCGGAAAACACTGGCGCCACGGGGTCCGAGGCAAGAAGGGCGGAAAGATTATGTCCTGTCGAGCTCAGCGAGATGAATCGGGGGCCCGAGGGGGGGGGGGGGG